>PITA01004969.1:0-116523 GCA_004023965.1 Spilogale gracilis | reverse complement strand
CCCTAAATAATAAAGGGTTTGTGTGACTGGCACCAGTGTCATTAGGGGAGGCAAGCTGGGAAGACAACAACCTCTTCCACAGTCAGGCTTAGGGGAGAAGAGCCTCAAGGGAGGTTCTCCATTGAGCAGAAGGCCAAAGGGAATCAGAGCACAAGGGTCCCGCAGCAGGAGAAGGAATCACCCTGAAACAGCCATCATGAGTGCTTTCTGACCGCCTTCCCTGGGGTCTCTCTGAGGGCAGAGAGATTCTGCTGGCAGTGTTTTCGGGATGAGACGCAGTAACAAGAAAGCTGCTGCCAAGAGGGCCACCAGGACTGAACCTATCTTGGAAATGAGCACACAGGACATGTTTCACAAATGCAGAGGGAATGAATGCAGCAACCTCCCATTCAAAGGGAGGTCTGAAGGGAAAGCCCAAGACACAGATTTTTTTTTCCCTTTAAGTTACGCAGTTTGTTGCAACGTAAAGTTAGAAGAAAGAGTTCAAGACCTTCCTCAGTCACCAGTGGGGAAACCTCTTTGAGTCTTAGTTTATTCATCTGTTAGGCAGGTTAAAGCCTGCTTTAGGGGGGGCTGGTGGCGGAATGAAGCGAGATGGTGTAGAAGGAAGCAGCTGAGTGCCTACCCACAGGATAACAGGTGTAGACACTCTTCGATTTCTCCTGGGAAGGAGAAATGACTGCCTCCTGACCAGGCATTAGAGTTTGGCTATGGTACTTCCCACTAGCTTTCAGGCAGGGCCCCCTGGAAGCAGGAGGAGGCACTAACTGTACTTCTCTTCTTGAGATCCTCCCTACATCTGGAATTTTCTGAGCCTGGAGGCTTGATTCTCTCTCTCTCTTTTTTTTAAAGATTTTATTTATTTATTTGACAGAGAGAAACACAGCGAGAGAGGGAACACAAGCAGGGGGAGTGAGAGAGGGAGAAGCAGGCTTCCTGCTGAGCAGGGAGCCCAATGCAGGGCTCCATCCAGGATCCCGGATCCCGGATCCAGGATCCCCCCAGGGTCTCCGGGATCTTGACCTGAGGGGAAGGCAATCGCTTAACCAATTGAGCCACCCAGGCGCCCTCCCCTTGATTCTCTTTTTTAAATGGTAACAATTCCTTCCTCCCAAGACAAAAGGAAGCCAGGCACCCAGTGCACATGATTGGTTCTATTCCTGGAGCCACGGTGAGCAGGACATGGAGGCTTGCCCCGTTTGGCAGATACCCTACCTCAGGAACTCAATCCTCTAGAAAACAGTGTGTGTGGCTTCATGTTCGCCTGGCCTGTGGACTGTGTCCCGGGAGTGGCCATCCGTCCCCTCCTTTCCAGGGGAGGGGAGTCTCTCCTCTCCTTTCAGAGTTTTGTTCCCCTGGCTGCCTGTGAGTCTCAGCTCAGGGACAGGGCGCTAATGGTTCGACTTATCACCCTGTCTGGCAAACTCCACCTCTGTGGGGATGGGTGCCAAGGGCCACGGGAAGGAGCCTGTGCTCTGGGGAATCTGTCTGGGCCCTTGGAAAATTTATTAGAAACCATGTAAAGGTCCAAATATAGACATATGGCTCAACCCGGCCATATGATGGGCCATGCTAACATCCACTGAAAATGATATTTAGGAAGAATTTTCAGTGACATGGGAAAATGACTATGCTATGACAAAAAACAGGAAACACAATTTATGTGCCTATGTTTAATTGTATACAACGGCCTCAACCACAAAAGGAAAAGTACACACAGATGTGTACACCTTAAAAAACTGCCAGTGGCTACTATCTTGAGCTAATGAAACAGAGTTATTGGTTATTTTTCCCCTATGTTTTGTCTATTGTCTGTAGTGATCCTACGGCACTACACAGGTATCCTTCCCCTTCACGAAAGTTTGCATTGTGCCACTTTGCTTGCAAAGTAGGGGATGGACATGACTACCTCTTTTTACTAATGGAAAGAAATCCGGAGTGGATTTTTGCTTCTGCAAGAAAAGGGGAAAAGAAAAATAACACTCAGCATTGGTTTTGTGGGAGCTCTCACAGATGCAGCATGCACCCCAAGTGGCCGTGAGAGGAGGGGCCCCCTTTACCCCCCAAACTCGTTCCCCCTTCAACTATACTCAGCACCTAAGCGTTGAGCTGCCAGAGCTCTGAGGTGGGTTGGTGAGCATCCGTGCTTTAGCTCCGTTTATTCTGTGCATTCAATAGGGTATCAGAAAAGCCTAAGAGAGGTTATTTTCGGGGTCTGGGAATGCTCAAAAAATTTCCCATATAAATTTGATGTAAATGCTTCTTTGTTTTACACCATTTCCACTCGCAAAAGATTTCATAGGAAAGCTCTATTTTCCGATAGTGGGGCAAACTCATAAGTGTAAGTTATTTTCCGAAGAAAGTTCATCTATAAATAGCACCTCCACGCTTACATAGGCCCCTTATTCCCGCCTTTAAGGCAAGGATTGCAGACTGGAGGGGAAAACCTGCTTGGCCACTCTGAGGTCATCACTAAACATCTTGGCAATTGCGAATACACTGTATTTTTCAGTGCAGTAAAGGGCCAGAGACAGACAGGGTACCACCAGTGGCAAGTGCCAGTGATGCTGTCATTGCAGCACTTGAGATGGTCCATCTTGGGGAAACTTGGTAGAAGCAAGATGGCTCAATGTCGTCCTTTATCACCTGGGATTCCAGGAGAAAAATCAAGTCCTTGATGCCTGAAGGCATCCATTGTATGCAATGAATTAATTTCTTTCCTATACATCTAGAATGGGACCTGCTATTTAGCACCTTTGGGAGAACAGAGGAAATAATCATTCCATTAATTTTCTGTAGGGCAAGAATTACTCTTGCAAAACCCTCGCTGAGAAAGCTGATTGTCTACAAGGACCTAATCCCAGCTCTGTTCCACCTCTGTTCCAGCCTCCCAGTTCTGGCTTCAGTAGGCCATGTGTCTGTCTACATGGCCACAGAACTGGTATATCGAGGCCTAGGCCTCCAAAAAGGGGGTGCTCTATGAATCCCAAGACAGCTTTCCTGCTATGTGTAGGGGATCCAAAGAGATAGTCTGTTTATAGCAAGTTCTCTAGAGAAGCCATATGACTTTTTTCTGTATCTAGAGGCAAAGAGGCTGGGTTTCTCCAGATAGTCTAGGGAAGCGTGCAGATGATGGGAGCGGCTGGCCTCGGCTAGCTGTATACGGAATGGTCTTACTGTCTTCTTTAGGGGATATCGGTGGCCCCAGCGATCATGGGCAAACTTGACTAGGTCAAGATAAAAATGTCATCTTATAATCTCACATCCCTAGAGAGCTGAGAATGAGAAGAACAAGGGAGGAGAAAAATGGAAAAAGTGAAAAATGAGTCCTTGAGGCTCATTCTGTCCAGAACAAACTGAAAGGAAAATATGACAATGACCCAACCTAACAATCCAGATTCCAGAGTATAAACTTTTGGACTGATTTAATTGGTTGTTTACAGAGACTAGGAAAAAAGAATCACTGCCAAATTGCCTTTCATTTGAGGATTTGGACATAAAAATCATATCTTCTTCTTCTTCTTCTTCTTCTTATTATTATTTAAAGATTTTATTTATTTATCTGACAGAGAGAAACACAGCTATAGAGGAAACACAAGCAGAGGGCGTGAGAGTGGGAGAAGCAGACTTTCCTGCCGAGCAGGGATCCCAATGCGGGGCTCGATCCCGGGTCTCCAGGGGGATCATGATCTGAGCTGAAGGCAGTCGCCCAACCAACTGAACCACCCAGGCGCCCCTATTATTAATTTTTTAAGTAAGCTCTATGCCCAATGTGGGGCTTGAACTCATGACTCAAAATCAAGAGTCACATGCTTTACCAACTGAGCCAGCCAGGTGCTCCCAACATCATATTTTCAAATTGTCTCAGAAGACTTTAGATGAATCCATATCTCCTGCAGAGTCAATCAAGTGTAACAAGAATGGCATTTGCAAACCATTCGTCCCTCCTTCACTCAACATTTATTGAGCCAGGCACTGTGCTCATGGCTGGGGACACAGAGACCAGTAAGAGTCAGGCCTTGCTCTTAAGAAGTCAGGGGAAGGCACAGAAGCAGGCAGCACCACACAATGTGTGAGGTGTGTGTGTGCCGCCTAAGGTGACAGGAGCTGCAGACAGAGGGTGCTTTGTGAACGCAGCAGGGGGAGCACACAGCCCAGACTGAAGGGATGGGGGAAGTAGGAAGCTGTCACCTGAGCAGACCCTTGAGAGAATCCAGGTTAGCAAGGCCCAGGGTGGAGCCAGCGTCCCAGTCAGAGGTGACGATTGGTGCAAAGGCACAGAGGAAGCAAGACAAAGCGTGGCACCGTTGGTGAACCAGTGGTCAAGTGTAACTGTAGCAAAGGGTAAAAGTCAAGGAGAAGAATATTAGTAACTGCAGAGATAGGGAGGCATTGGGTTGCCAAGGGCCTCCTAAGCCATACTAAGGAGTGTGAATTTGATCATGGAAGCTATGTTGAGCAACCGAAGGCTTTTACGCAAAACAGTGTCAAGACCATGATTCTATTTCATAATAAGACACTGGCAGCTGTGGGGAGGATGAGAGAAGAGAAGACCGGGAGATCTGCTGGGAGGTCACAGCATTCTTACGGCTGATAAGTGATACGGGGACAGCAGGAGCGCCATGGAGAGGAGGAGTGGAGGCGAGAGAGGTGGCACAGGCAGAAGCAATAGGGTTCTGTCACTGGGAGAGTTTGGGAACACAGAGAGGCCCCTAGGTGTGCTTCTAATTACCCCAGTGTAGAATGCAGGAGGAAAGGCTGGCTGCGAGGTGGGGTGAGGTGACGATGATTAATTTATTTTTAGACTAGTTGAATCTGAGACACTTGAGGACTCCAAGAAGCAAGTGAATGATCTAGAACTCAAAATAGAGATCTAGGCCAGAGATGGAGACAGAGCGCATGGCTGGTAGCTGAATCCGTGGGGTTGGATGAGGGTACCCACGAAGATGGCCTCGGGAGGGCAGGGCCCTGAGAAACAAGAGTGTGGCATTCGGAGGACGGGCTGCTCTCAGAGGGGACAAGGAAGGAACAGCTAGAGAGGGAAAAAGGAAGCCAGGGAGGTGAGGGTGGTGTCTTGGCCCCAAGGGAAGTATTTTGAGAAGGAGAGAGTAGTGGAATACCACAGAGTAGACAAACAGGGTAAGAACTAAGAAAGCGTCCCCTGCTTGAGCCACAAGGAGGCCCGGGAGACCTTGCCAAGGCTGAGGTCACGCTGAGGTCAGCCCAGGGGCGGCCAGTGTGAGAGTGAGTGTAGAGATGATCCCTGACAGCTTGGTGAGGAAGGAAAGGAGAGAAGGTGGGAACCAGAGAGAAAGAGGAAGGAATGCTGAAGGGGAGCAACACAGAGAGAGAGAGAGGCTGAAAAAAACAGATGTTGAAAGGAGCAAAGCTCCCTGTGGAGACAGGAGAGAAAAGAGGGTGGCGGCACCAGCCTGGGACAGGAGGAAGGACATCTTTCTGCAAGATGAGAGAGAAGTGCTCCCCGCTGAGCAGGGAGCCCAAGGCGGGGCTCAATACCAGGACCTCGGGATCATGACCTGAGCGGAAGGCAGATGCTTAACCAACTGAGCCACCCAGGGACCCTGAAGCATAAATCTTAATTGTAAGGTTCAAATAGACAGCAGGTCCAACATGGCCAAAAGATCTGAGAGCACTCTCGTTGCTCCCAAGATGGATGTCATTAGAAATGATGATGGTGGCCCCTGCTTTATTAAATGCCTACTGTTTGCAAATCACTGGCATGCACTGCTTTGAACTTTTTTACTCTTCAGACTAGACAGCATCATTGTTATTTAAAGGTGAGGGAATTAAAAGTTCACTGTGTCCCAAGGAATGTACAGAAATGTTCACAGGAGCATTGTTTATAATAGCCCCAAACTGTAAAACAATCCGAATGTCCACTAACAGTGAAATGAATACACAGGTGATGGCATACCCGTACGACAACACACTCACGGAATACTCAGAGCAGTGAGAGCAGGAAAGAGGCTGCAGACATGGTTCAATGTCACGAACATAAAGCTCAGTGAAAGAAGCAGAATACAGGGTCACCTGGGTGGCTCGGTTGGTTAAGCATCTGCCTTCGGCTCAGGTCATGATCCTGGGGTCCTGAGATTGAGCCCCGCATTGGGCTCCTTGGTCAGCAGGGAGCCTGCTTCTCCCTCTCCCACTACCTGCCACTCCCCTCCTGCTCGTGTTCCTTCTCACTCTCTCTGTTAAATAAATATCTTTTTAAAAAAGTGAAAAAACACCTACTGTATGATTGTATATGTAATATATATTTAATTTTAAAGCAGGCAAGACTAACCTACAGGGTTGGAGTCAGGGTAGGGGTTCCTATGGCAAGGTAGAGTGGGAGAAGAAGCAAAAGACGGGTGGGGGTCCCGCAGTGCCAGCAATGTTCTCCTTATTCTCTTTGTGAGAATTCATGACACTCTACATTTGTGTTTTGGATACTTTTCTATATGTGTTTTATATTTGGATGTGTTAGAAAAAAGTGTTAGAAAAAAATCCGTTATTGTCGAGCACAGAATGAGACACAGAAAAGGCATTAAAGAATACAATGAAAAGAAAGTAAAGCTTAGAAATGTCCAGTGCTTGTCGGAGCCACCCAGCTAAGAGACAGTCAAGCCGGGAGTAAGCTCCAGCACCCGCCTCGGGAGTGAGTTCCAGCACCCGCCTCAGGAGTGAGCTCCAGCACCCACCACGGGAGTGAGCTCCAGCAGCCCCCTCGGATGCATTGGAAGTGAAAATCTACTGGATTTTCAAGCTGCTCTGGAGCAGGCTGTTGTCTCTTGACTGTTGACATGCCAGATATCAGGTCTGGAAGCGTTTTCGTGTTTTCTCTACCCCATCCAGGGAGCCCTGAGCATTTTTCTTGTGACCTGATGTTGAACCTCTAACTACTGTCACAGCCTCGGCAGTTTCTCCCCGCTGCAGCCCTGCCCGTGTCCAGCCACCAGGGGGTCCTCCGGAGCGACACCTTGCGTGGGTCAACACAGAGCAGACCAACCTCATCGCTCCCTGGCCACATTGAGCAGCCTGCCTCTCTCCTTGCGGGTCTCCACTGCCCTCCCTCCTGATAGAAGAGGTGGCCACTAGCTGCCAAGGCCCACCCCTCTACTCCAGTGCATTCTATCCCTTTTTCAGCCTTCTCCAGTGCCTTCGAGGGTTCCCTCTCTACTGAACCAACCCCCTTAGTATATAAATATGCTGTCATATTCCATCTTAAAAAAATACCCCTTTGATTACTTCCCGAGGTCACTGTACTTCTTTGTTTCCCATTAGAACAAAACTGGGGGGGGGGCGGCGCCTGGGTGGCTCAGTGGGTTAAAGCCTCTGCCTTCGGCTCAGGTCATGATTTCGGGGTCCTGGGATTGAGGCCCGCATCAGGCTCTCTGCTCCACAGGGAGCCTGCTTCCTCCTCTCTCTCTGCCTGCCTCTCTGCCTACTTGTGATCTCTCTCTGTCAAATAAATAAATAAAATCTTTAAAAAAGGTGGGGGGAACCAAAGAGACTGGTCTGTATTCTCTATCTCTAGTCCTCACTAACCATTTTCTCTCTCGAGGCCAGTCTTCACGGCAGTGACCCCAATCTTGGCAAGGTCTCAGTGGTTTCTGTCTTATGGTCAATTCTCTGTTCTCATCTTATTAGACCTCTCAGCAAGAACGGACACAGTGGAAGCTCTCTCCTCCTAGAAGCCCCCCGCCCACTGGCTTTTGTGCAGCTGCTCTGGACTTCCACCCGCCTCAGTCTCTCCTCCATTGGCCCCTTCTTCACTTCTTATGCCTAAATGTTGGGGTAGTGGAGGGCATGGTCCTTGGCCCTCTGCTCTCCATCCACACCTCCTTCCTACGTGAGCTCTTCCAAGCTCATGGTTTTAAGTATCATCTATATGCTAATGGCTACCAGATGGAGTCTCCAGCCCCCACCACCCCACCAAGCCCCAGACAGGTGTGTGTTCAGTCAACCTAACACTTGCTCTTTTGACGTCTACAAAGAACCATGAACTTTTGTTCAGATCAGAGTTCTTTTTTTTTTTTTTTTTAAGATTTTATTTTTATTTGACAGAGAGAAACACAGCTAGAGAGGGCACACAAGCAATGGGAGCGAGAGGGAGAAGCAGGTTTCCCGCCAAGCAGGGAGCCCGATGTGGGGCTCCATCCCAGGTCTCTAGGATCATGACCTGAGCCGAAGGCAGACGCTTAATGACTGAGTCACCCAGGTGCCCCAGATCAGAGTTCTTTATCTCCTCAAAAACCACTCCCTTTCCATTGTTTCCTACCTCAGTAAATGGCATCAAATCTAGCCAAGAGCTCAGGCAAGTCTGGGTCCCCACCCCCATCTTCCTTTTCCCCAGTGAGTCAGCCAGTCCTGTCTGGGCTACCTTTGAGGTGTTTCCTGAAAAGAAACTTCTCCTCCAGCTACCCTTAGCCTCTTATCTGAGCTACTGAGCACCTTTCTCACTGGGCTTCCTTCTCCCCCAGGCTGTCTATCTGAAAGCTGGCAGAGTGACAGATCCTTTCCAAAACCTACATCAGGTCACATCTCTCCCCTGCTGTAAACCCTCCAATGACATCTCACCATGCTTGCAATAAAAACCCAAATTCCTTCTGCTTTGCTGTAAGCTCCTGCCTCACGTGAGTCCCACTGACTTCTGGAGCTTTATCTTCTCCAAGCCCCCCGCCCTGACCCTTTGCTTACCCTGCTCCAGTTACACTGGCCTGACTTTTCCTCGAATACACCAACCCTCCTCCCCTACCCAGGCCTTCCTGGGTGCTGTTCTCTGTGCTTGGAAAGCTTTCTCCAGAACTTGCCATTGGCTGGCTCCTTTGGTCCATCCCAGGCTCTGTGCCTGGTTGGCAGTGTCTTCCCTGACCACTTTATAGAAAATCATCACAGACCCTTTCCTGAAAGTGCAGTCTTCTCCTTTACGTGTATGTGACATTTATATGTTATTTGTGATGTGCATAGGTTCTCTGTAATCTATATATTTAAGTATATGTATTCTCTGTCTCACCCCTTAGAATAGAAGCACCACGAGAACAGGGACCCAGTCAGCCTTACTCACTACTCTACGCCAACCTTCAGAGGCACCTAATATAACAGAAACTTCCTAAATAGTTGGAGAATTAATGATTTAATGGAGTCTTCCTCCCTCCTGGTAGATACAAAACATAATTCCTAAGTCCTGCCTAGGAAAAGGTTGCTGAGAACAGGAACGGGTGGAGGCAAGAGCAGTAAAGGAAGAGGAGGAAGCTCAAGTTCAGGGTTTAGCCGTCACTACCAGGTTTCCAATCCAGCCCTCTGCCACCTGCTTTATGGATGTTGTTGTGCTGAAACCTCACAACTATCCTATGACTAGGTGTTATTTCCATTTTAAAGATGGGAAACTCAGGCTCAGGGAGGTGGAGTAATGTGTTCGGGCCCCACAGCCGGCCGCCCCCAGAGAGGACGTGCATCCAAGTCTAGCCGGACTCTGCAGACACTATGCTCAGCACTAACTCTACATTCTGTACCCACAGCTTCCCTGCAAGTTCTGCCCCGGGGATGTTCCACCTGCAGGGGGGGGGGGGGGGCGGGGCAGGGTCCTTCTGCGGCGGGTGTGCTGGGGTCTACTGAACCTGATCTGGAAGTCAGGGCTGAGGAGGTGATCACCTGCAGAGCCCACAGGTCCTCCATGAGAGAAGGCAGGTGAGGGGTGGAGGTACGTGGGAGCGGGGGGCCTAGCTCTCCTAAGCAGCACCCCAACAGCCCTGCTGGTCATTTCAACAGGGGACCCCAGAGACGGGTGGAGCCAAATTGTTCCAAAGCAGCCTAGGCTTTCTGAGCTCCTAGAAGTTGCAAACAAGAATTCACTAGTCCCCAACCTTCCTGCCACCCCCCAGTCACCCCTTACGCTGCCTCCCCAGCCACCCAGTGCAGGCTCTTAAGCCTGGGGCATAAAATAAATTAGCCACAAAGAAACAGAGAGAAGCGGCCCAGGCAGAAGTCAGTAACTAAGTCTGCCTTTTCCCTTAAGCTAGCTCCTCGCCTCTTTTCCTCCAGGCTCTCCCTCCCTTTCTGCCCTTCCCTCCCTCCTGCTGACAGATTGTCTTTTAATCTCATGAAAGATTAACAAAACAAAGGCTGATTTGGCACACTTGGGTATAAAGTGTGAGGAACTTCGAGGAGAAGTCACTCACCACAGGCCTCACACTTTTAGAACCTTAGCCAATTTCGTCCTTCCGGAAACCCTTCAACATTGATGCCATCTTTCCATTTGACAGTAAAGCAATGGGGCCTCCAGCAGCATTAGTAACACCCCTGAGTCCAGAGGCTACTCAGGAAAGTTGAGGCTCTTCCTCAGGTCATGTGCTCACTGGCTCTGACGGGGTGAAGTGGGCGCAGAGTAGGGGGGGGGGTGGCAAGGGGCAGAATCACACCTGATCCTATCTGGTTCCAAACCCCCATGGGCTTTCTGTTCCCACACTGTCCAGGGCTAAGGGAGCCCCTTAGGTGAACTGAGGCTCTGAGTCCAAACCCCTTTTTTCATTGCTGATCATGCCGGAAGAGACCTTATAAACAAGAAGGCCACAGCCTGATATGGAAAGGACTGTGTGTTTTGGTCCAGGATATTCTTGTTTATCCAACCTGGCAGACACATGAATATCAACTTCTCCCCCCCCCCTCAGTCATTGTTCTTTGTTGCAGTAACTGCAGAGTGTGTGTGTGTGTGTGTGTAGACTTTATGCATATAGACCGCAGATCTCCAAGGACAGCGCCCTTGACCCCTCTGTCTTCGCGGCTCGTCTAGCGCACCTCATCCCCGCTTTGCACGCCCTGGGCCAGCCCTAGAATGCTGACACCTTCTGCTACAGGTACTGCAGAGCCTCTTGGGGAGAAAGAGAAGCTGCAGAAGGCTAGCCAGATTAGGTGAGGATTTTGTCTCCACTATGGGTGTCTGCTCAGACCTGCCTCTTCCTGCCTCAGTGTAGCGACCTGAAGTCCCCAGCCTAGCAGATGCCCCAGTGAGGCTCATACCCTCCCTTCCCGCCCCATCCTGACCACCCGCATCTCCAGCTCACTGTGGGGCCATTTCATGTTTACATCTATCTCCTCCTTGGCCGTGTCTGGCCTGCCTCCCTCCTACCGCTCATCCCATCCACTCAAGCTCTTCTCCCTGCGGTCCTGCTGAGAAAAGGCCAGCAGGAGTGGGGCCGGGGGTGGGGGGCACGGTGGGGGGGTGCAGAGCAGGTGCCAGGGCTTCACTGTTTAAAATCCATCAAATCAGAGTCTATACATACAGAAGAAGATGTACCAAATATGAATAAGAACAACAATGAAAACAAATACCTGGGGATCCCATCACCTAGTTTAAGAAATTGGTTAACTGCTTTTTCTAATTCTGGATGGAGGCACCTTTCAGACTCCAGGGAGAGATTGTTAAACTTGTCTAACCCTCAGTGGGAGCCTGCTGTTCCCTCCCCAGGTCCACAGGCCCCCATCACCTCTCCTGCCCTCTCCACCAGGCTCCAGGCTATTTTGGGTGTGCACCAGTCGGGGTTAATCTCCTTAATCGTTGAGCCGTGCTGCCCAGGGTATTCTCGATAGGGCCCAGCCCTCTGCGCGCAGGGCAATCTGAGGATTGTGCTGCCTGCCTAGGGCCTTCCCGGCATCCCCATCCCTGTAGAGAAGCCATGGTGTGTCATGAACTGAGCCTGGTAGAGGAAGGGAATCGCTAGGCCAGAGACCCGAGGGGAAGGTCAGGAGGTTGGATGACTGGCTAGTAGGGTGGCTCTGGTTAGCATCTCAAGGGAGAACCTAAAAGAGCTTCCTCCACCCCCCAGTTCAGCTGCCCCTGCTCCTGGCTGGGTCCAGGCGCTAATCCCCAGCCCCTGGTAACGCCAGGGAGAAGGACAGAAGAGGCACTGGAGATTTTCTTTCCCACTTGGGAAGGAAAGAGAACACATGAGTTGACCTGCTGGGATCAGGTTCCTGAAATCTGAGCCAAGCACAAGGGTTTCACTGAGCTGTTGGCCACATACCTGCCCAGAGGCTTTGTCCTCCACCTGGGCAGAAGGAGAGTCCCTCCAGAAGGACTAGGGGAGAACACATGGGCTGAGAGGTCTGTCCCTTTAAAGGGAGGGAGGCAAGTCAGGGGTCACCCCTGCCAAGCCCCACCTCCCTCTCCTAACATTCATTCAACAAACAGAGGTTGATGGGCTACCTCTGTGCGGGGCCCAGTGTTAGCCTTTGCCCACCAGAATCACAAAAACTGGTGAGGAGGAGAGATAAGAAAACAGGATAGAGTTGGTCCAGAGTGGCCTGGAGTGCCCAGATCAGACATGGAGGCTACATTTGCCTGGCAGTCAGGGAAGACTACCTGGAGGAGGTGGCACCTGAGACCTGAAGGAGGCATGGGGGGTGGGTTGGAGAGAGGAGTATTCAAGAAGCAGAGGGTAAACCAATCCAGGACAGCCCCAGAGTATTTATCCACTGAAAGAGAAGCCCGCCCAAGAAGTCACAGTCTACATCCAGCACGATAACCAGAGTATGAATCTTGGGGCTCCTCCTCTCCCAGAGAAACCAGAACTTAAGACTCAAACTGGGCCAGCCTTCCACTCTCAGTTTCTGCCTAAAAAAACAAACCAACGTTGTTATGGAAAATGTCCAGCATACAAAAGTGGAGAGAATCATGTAAGGGGAAGCATGGAGACCGATCACCCAGCATCCACAATTATCAACTGATGGACTGTATTAATTCTCCTGTCCCCCTGCCCACTCCCCTCGCACACATTATTTTAAAGCAAATGCCCTAACACTATCAGTTTTTCCCATAGATATTTCAGGATTTGTGTCTAAAAGGCAAGGATCCTTTTATAAGTATATCCATAATACCATTATCCTACCTAAAAGGAATTAACAAAAATTCCTAATGCCACCCAATAAGCAGGCAGGATTTGCTTCCCTAATCCACACTTGGTTCTAATAGTTTGAATCCCAAGGCCATACTTGGTTTTCCTCTTTATGTTCCCAGTCCTGGGGGCAGGGATGAGAATTCTGCCGGATGAGGCGGTGTGATAGCCTGGGATTCCTATGACAACATATGAATTTGTGGTCTAAGCCTTGTTACACCTCTGTGGTGGTTCTGTACGTGTGTCCTGTGATCCTAACTAGATGATAAATTCCTTAGGACAGGGGCTGGCATGACTTCCCTTTTTTGTACCCTGGTGAGGCAGAGAGAAGGAAGCATAGTCCTTAAAGCCCAGCTGGGTACTTGTTGCTGTGTGACCTTAGGGCAGTTACTCAGCTTCTCTGAGCTTTAATTTTCTGCTCTGTATCATGGGGCTGAACATACCTATCTTCCAAGAAGTGTGAGGTTTAAATAAAGGAAGAGGTAAAGATGCTTTGCTGCTAGAAGATTCTCAGTAAATGCTCACCTGGCTGTGTTTCCTAGAGTCAAGTTCCTCTGTTTTGATTAAATTCCAGTCGGGAGTGAAGGCCACTGGCAGGGAGGGCCACAGCCAGTCCAGCAGCCTGGGGACCCGCCTGGAGCTGCTGGGTGTCTATGCTGTGCTGTCCCAGGGCCCCCAGGCCAAGCACCCAGGGCTTGCTTGTTTGTTGCTTACTTTGGCTCAGCTGCTCAGCCCTCAGAGGACTGACCGCAGAGAGGGGTTGGGCAGGGGTAGACATCAATGAATTAATTATTGCATAGCTGCTATTTATTTTGCATTTATTATATGTCAAGCCCTGTGCTAAGTGCTTTCTGCTATTGTCCTCTCGGTTTTCACAACAGTCCTGCCGGCTGGATACTGTGTAGCTAAGGGAAGGGAGGCGACTGGGTAATTTGTAAGTTACTTAGTTATACTGTGGGTACTCAAACCAGGCTTTTCTGGCACTTAAATCCGAGTTCTTAAGCCCATACTTACTAGATTGCTAACAGTCTAAATAAGTCCCTTTGTCAGTTTCATTGCCATTCATCCAGACTTACAGACATGACTTCTGCTCATGGCTCACAATGCACCCAGAACTCCACCCAGCCACTCTGCAAACATGTGCCCTTGGACTGGATGAGGAAGAATGGGGACAGCCTATCCCTCCAAGTGAAAAATGGCCCCGAAGCCAACTTCTCATACTGAGGATACACACACACACACACACACACACACACACACACACACACCTCATCCTCCATTCCCTGACTCCAACTCTGTCTGCAGAAACAAGTATACACCAGGCAAGGGTGAGGGAGGTGGGACTGGGGAGGTGAGGCTCTCCAGCGTTTCAGCTGGCTGAGGAAAAAATCCTTTTGCAAATGCAATTTCCAGGAGTCCAAAAGTCCCTCATACTCTCCACAGCCTATGCATCTTGTTCTGGGATTAAGAAAGTTCTGCATTTGACTTTAGCTTCAGGAGTAACTATTGGCATACCAGAAGCCCCTGGATACAGTCTGGGGACTAGGAGTGAGGGAAGAGGAGGGCCGGGCTCCAGAGTGAAAGTCAGGGGTCCAAATGGGGGATTTACAGAGAGGCCAAAGCCTTAGGTGTGCTGTGTGGCTTTCCCTACATATCCTGATAGCAGTCTTACATATCAGGTCCTCACAGGGAGTCCCCGGTATCCTCTCATCTTTTGCATGACTGTTCTAGTATTTGTTCATCATTATCTGAGTGGCGTCAAAGGTGATCCTCTTGCCCACAGGGTAATGAATTTCTGAGCTTTCCGACTTCCCTCGCTCCCAACTTCATGGGGGGAAGCCTTAAACATGGGCCCAGGGTGGTAGGGACAGAGACAGAGGTCCAGTTCTCCTACCTCATTTTCCCTCATCCCTCCCTCCCCCATCTCTCAAGGATCCAGGGCTCTGTCCACAAATGTGTTCTGTGACTAGTGTCGGGCACAATCTCCTATCCGGCCCAGCGTGTCACAGAAGTTCCAGGGGATGCGGCTGCCTTTCCGATCTCCTATGGGAGAATGACCACATCATTGAAACTCTGGGTCTCAGTTTCCGTAGAAGTAAAACAAAGGACAAGAACTGAGACTGAACTTTCTCATGCAAGAATCCACAAGGATAAGAGATGTGGCCAGTAAGAACCAGCCCACAGACAGAGGACAATTTCCCCACTAACCCCTCTCTACAGCGGGTGAGGGGCTCTATGAGTCACACTCAGGTGGGGGCTAGTCTAGTTTGTCCCAAGAAAACTCATATATGAACACATGATGAATAAAGAACTCCTCCATACCAAGCCAGGAAAACAAAAAGCAGGTTTTGCTTAAGCCCATCCTAGACATCAGCAGATGTTTCCAGAATGGCCCTCCTTGCCCTTACCCTTCCTCTGTCCCCTCCTCAAGGCAAAACCCTGCTGGGAACTATCTTTATCCTTCAACAAAGGGGACTTGCTGGCTTATGAAAGGACTTACAACCAAAAGGAGGGGATCCTCCCTCAAGATGCTCCTCTAGGAAGTGCAAATCCCAACTTCCCTGGGAGGGAAACTGAAGCCATCAGGTGAAGACACATTTCCCACCTCACAGAGCCCTGAGCCCTGACCCCCATTGCTTTGGGAAGACCATGTGTCCCTGAGCCTCCTCGAATGGTCCATGTGCCACGAGTTGCCCATAGGGCCAGAGGGCTTCAAGATGAGCAGTGCTGCAAGGAGGCCTCACTTTCTTTTCTGGGGTGGGTGCCAAGAGACTACAAGCATCATTCTGTCCCTCACCTCCTCCCCGACAACGGATGAAATGAATGTGCTGGGGGGAAAGTGCTGGGGGACAAGGATGGAATCGACTTGACAATGAACGCTTCAAGGACATTCTCCAGCCCCCATTCCACTGGCTTTCCTATCTGCCACTTTGGGATGCCGAGTTCTCCCAACAGAGCTAACTTGTGCCTTATAACACAAATCAAGGGTACGAGGTCACGCGGCCCGCTCAGCAGATGGTAATCGGTTCTGAAGTGTTACATCTTTGGCCAAGGAGAACTTTTCCTCTGAGGAGAGAAGCATCCTAGTCACGAGTTCGGGTCTCCCTCCCCTCCTTGCCCTCCCCCTTCCCTCCAGCATATTGCTCACTCACATCCATGGACATCTCCCGCTGAATACGTTTCTTGGTCTCCTTCTCACAGAAGTTGAGCATGGCTTCCCGGTTGTACGTGCCCACGGACTGCTTCTCCGTCTGGTTTCGCTGCCGCAACCCCACGGGAATGCTCCCGTCCGGGTCCACCACGTCCAGCTCCTTCTCCAGCTCCTCCATCTCCTCAGGAGACAGGGTGGACAGCAGGCTATCGATGTCCGGGTCCTCACTCACCTGCCGCCGATACTTGGCTACCTTGGACATCTTGGCAAAGTGGGCGGTGGCTCTTGAGGGGTGCTGGGGGTGCCGGGAGGGGGGGGCACACGCTGGTCTGGATGGAGCAGAGTGGGCTTGGGAGCAGACCCCCAGCTGATGGAAGACGTGGCTCCTCCGCCTGCCCCGCAGTGCCACAGGTGCCCGAGCTGAACTGCAAGCAAGCACGGAAGCCCGGGGGGTTAGTGGACCCTGGCTGGTCTCAGCGGCGGCCAATAAGACTTGACAACTGCCCGGCCCTGAAAGGAGAAGCCAATCCCCACGCAGGGGGCGGGCCTGCCTCGCTGTCAGAGCTGTTTGAAACTTGAGGACATTCCAGGGAATCTTGGAGCTCTGTGTGACCAAATTTAGTACAGAGCATTTAGCCTTTTAAAGACAAGGGGGCCACGCAATGAGAAAAAGATACAAAAATGCAGAGGCTGGCAGAAACTGATCAGAGCTACAGGAGAGCCAGAAAAGCAGAGACCGGCCCATGGCGTGGGGGCGGGTGGGGAACACGCCAACCGCGGGCATGCCCAGCTCCAGCACACATCCCAGCCGCTTGTTGCCGTGGTCAGTGCGGGGTCCACTGATTCCTTTCTACTGTATTTGGTAATGTGCTGGGGGACTCCCGGTTGTTTACAGCCGCAGGAAAGATACATGATTCCAGATACTCCCAACTACCCGCCCAGCCAGTCTCTCTGCTCTGGAGCATCTGAGTACCGAGCATCAGAGGCTCAGCCACTACTTGAGAGAAAGAGAGAGAGAGAGAGAGAGAGAGAGAGAGAGAGAGAGAGAGAGAGAGAATAAATCTTCACTGTGTACCCAAACTGAAAACTGGTAGGCTGTTCCAGGGAGAAAGTATGACCCACACAAGTCACCGAACTCTTAAAGGACTGTCCATTTCCAGGAAGCACCAAGGCTCTTGGGAAGAGGGTTCAAACCTCCCTCCAATCTCCTCTGCCAGGGCATCTGTAGACAGACCTCCTTGGCGGGGGGGGGGGGGGGGGGGGGGGGGGGGGGGGGGGGGGGGGGGGGGCAAGGTGGAGCTGGCAGCTTGCCACCCACGCATAAACCCAAAGCACGATTGAGTGTGTCTTCAGGGAAATATAATTCTGGGCTATTGGGAGGGATACTATTGCAACGGGCCTGGCATGTTTCATAAAAGGGCTTTCCACCACTCATCCATCATGCTGCCTGCACAAGTCACAGAGACACCCAATCTCCTGCTCCCCCCGCCTCCTGCCACCAAATCCCTTTTAGAAGCCCTGGTGTAACCCATCAGGGTAGATGCTTCGATCTTTCCTGGCCTCTTTCCATCCTAAGCCAGAGAGAGACAGTCACTTGATCAGCATTTGTTGACTCCAGGATCGTCTGGGACAAAAACTTGGCCCTGTATTTAATGCCCACTAGTTCAATTTTAGGTTAAGGCTGAGAAGGGAATGGCACTGACCGGCAGGACTAGAGTGCAGAGGTGAGGTAGGTAAAACTGAGAGGCAGGGTGGAAGATGGGCTTAGAGAATCCTGGGGGTTGTCACTTTTTTTTTAAGCTTGTATTTATTCATTTAAGAGAGAGAGAGAGCACAAGCAGGGAAGAGGAAGAGTGAGAGGAAGAAGCAGACTCCCTGCTGAGCTGGAAGTCCAATGTAGGACTTGATTCCAGGACCTGGAGATCATGATCTGAGCTGAAGGCAGATGCTTAACCATCTGAGTCACCCAGGCGCCCCTGGGTTGTCATTTTTATTTTTTATTTCATTTTTTTAAACACATTAGGTGTTTTTTTTTAAAGATTTTTATTTATTTATTTGACAGAGAGAAACAGCTAGAGAGGGAACACAAGCAGGGGGAGTGAGAGAGGGAGAAGCAGGCTTCCCATGGAGCAGGGAGCCTGATGTTGGCCTCGATCTCAGGTCTCCGGGATCATGACCTGAGCCGAAGGCAGTCGCTTAACCAACTGAGCCACCCAGGCACCCCATGGGTTGTCATTTTTAAAAGGTGGTTGTTACTCTGTTGGTGAGTCAGGAAGCATGTATTTATTGAGTGCTTACTATGTGTCAGGCATGGTTCTGATGGCAAGACATGTAACTGAAGATAGAAAACTGGGGTGTCCACGGGGTGCCTGGGTGGCTCAGTTGGTTAAGCGACTGCCTTCGGCTCAGGTCATGATCCCGGAAACCCGGGATCGAACCTGACATCGGGATCCCTGCTCAGCAGGAAGCCTGCTTCTGCCTCTCTCACTCCCCCTGCTTATGTTCCCTCTCTATCTGTGTTTCTCCCTGTTGAATAAATAAATCAAAATATTAAAAAAAAAGAAAACTGGGGTGTCCTAAAGACACAAATGTAGTGATCAATAGCCAAACTATGGAAAGAGCCAGGATGTCCATCAACAGATGAATGGATAAAGAAGATGTGGGAGGTACACACACACACACACACACACACACACGCACGCACACACTGGAATACTATGCAATCATCAAAAGAATGAAATCCTGGGCACCTGGGTGGCTCAGTGAGTTAAGGCCTCTGCCTTCGGCTCAGGTCATGATCTCAGGGTCCTGGGATCAAGGCCCGCATCAGGCTCTCTGCTCAGCAGGAAGCCTGCTTCCTCTGTTCTCTCTGCCTGCTTCTCTGCCTAGTTGTGATCTCTCTCTGTCAAATAAATAAATAAAATCTTTAAAAAAAAGAATGAAATCCTGCCTTGCAATGACATGGATGGAACTGGAGGGTATTATGCTGAGCCAAATAAGTCAATCAGAGAAAGACAATGATCATATGATCTTGCTGATATGAGGAATTTGAGAGGCAGGGTGGGGGTTTGTGGTGGGTAGGGAAGGAAAAAATGAAACAAGATGGGACTGGGGAGGGAGACAAACCATAGGAGACTCTTAATCTCAGGAAACAAACTGAGGGCTTCTCAGGGTGGGGGGGGAGGGATAGGGTGGCTAGGTTATGGACATTGGGGAAGGTATGTGCTATGGGGAGTGCTGTGAATTGTGTAAGACTGATGATTCACAGACCCATATCCCTGAAGGAAATAATACATTATATGTTAATAAAAAGAAAAAAAAAAGAAAATTGGGGTGTCTGTCTGGCCCAGTCAGCAGAGCATCTGATTCTTGATCTCAGCATCATGATTTCAAGCCCCACGGTGGGTGTAGAAGCTACTAAAGAAAAAAGAAAGAAAAGATAAGCAAAGGAAAGGAAAAGAAAAGAAAAGAATATAAAATCAGTGTGGTCCCTACCTTCTGGCAACTTACTTTCCATTAGTGAAGGTAGAAATAAATAATTTCAAATAAGTCATTAAAAAATTAAAAGCCGGGAGCCTGGGTGGCCTCAGTGGGTTAAAGCCTCTGCCTTTGGCTCAGGTCATGATCCTAGAGGCATTGAGCTATCTTCTCAGCAGGGAACCTGTTTCCTGCGCTCTCTCTGTCTGCCTCTCTGCCTACTTGTGATCTCTCTCTCTGTCAAATAAATAAATAAAATCTTTAAAAAAAATTAAAAGCCTACAAAGTGTCTCAAAAGAGAAGTCCAGGGGCCATTGGGAAGCACAAGAGGGAAGGCTGGAGAGCAAGATGGTTTCCCAGTCCAGCCTGGGTTCTCCAGGCCAAAAGCCACAAGGGGTTGCTAAGTCACCTGTCACATGGCTGAAATGTGGTTTCATCATCTGTAAAATAAGGACAGCAGTGGTACCAATCTTGTAAGATTGTTATGAACGTCAGGTTCAAACATACACATGAGACAGTTAGTTGCTATACCTGATATATGGTAAATGCACAATAATTATTAGCAGTTATTATAATTTTTATAGTTATTTATCATTATTTATTTACTCACTTTCTGGGTTCTTTTCTCCTCATCTCACCTCTTCTCTCATCTTTTTCTTGCCTCCAGCAGTAACTACCCTCAACACACACACACACACGCACACACACACACACACACATACACACCCCTACCTTCTCATCTGGTTCTCACTTCATTCATTCAAGCATTATTCAGATGCAGCTCTGTATGGTGTCTACCAGGCACTATAGGTTGAAAGATACAAAAATAACTACAACCTCCTTATTCTTTTTTTTTTTTAAAGATTTTATTTATTTATTTGACACGGAGAGAGATCACAAGCAGGCAGAGAGGCAGGCAGAGAGAGAGGAGGAAGCAGGCTCCTCACTGAGCAGAGAGCCCGACACAGGCCTCGATCCCAGGACCCTGAGATCATGACCTGAGCCGAAGGCAGAGACTTTTACCCACTGAGCCACCCAAGCGCCCCTCCTTATTCTTTTTAAAATGTATAATTTAGAGGCGCCTGGGTGGCTCAGTCAGTTAGGCCACTGCCTTCAGCTTGGTCACCATCCCAGAGTCCTGGGATCGAGCCCCATTTGGGCTCCCTGCTCTGTCGGGAGCCTGCTTCTCCCTCTCCCACTCCCTCTACTGTGTTCCTTCTCTCACTGTCTTTCTCTTTCTCTGTCAAATAAGTAAATAAAATCTTAAAAAAAATAAAATGTATAATCTATGGGGCAAAACCTAATTACACTATAAGGCAAGGTGAAGCAAGACAGGTGGAAGCAATCGTAAAGAGCCCAAGCGAAGATGCAGTAGCTCTGTAGGGAGCAGTCAGGGTGAGCGGCCCAGAGAGTGCAACGTAGGCCTGGATCTAGCCTGAGGCAGCTTCATCTGTTGGGTGGAAAGCACACTTCCCACACTGACAACAAGCCTCTAGCCCAACCCCACTCCTACTCCAGCCACGGCTTGAGTCACTCAGTCCCCACTCTCACTCTTGCCCAGTAGGAGCTTTCTGGAAGAAGCATCATGTTCTGGGATCTGGCTCTGCAGCCACCGTGGCCGACCTCTAGTCTCCAGTCCACCAAAAGCAACTCTCTTTCCAACCTCCAAGGGTTTTTCTTTCTTAGGCTTTTGGCCAATGATGCTCACTCCTCCAGGCTCAGAGGCAGACTTTATACCATCTGGTCTTGGTGGCCTTCTCTCTGTGTCCAGTGGTCTCTGTTCAAGGAACACACTCAGGATAAACCCACAGCTTCCAAACTTCAAGGCAGGACTCGTGGCCTCCTAGCCAATGTTTCTGCCCACAGACCCCTGCATCTTCTCTGCCTCTAGCTGGCTCTTCTCATAGGTCTCAGTCTGAAGACTTTCGCTCCCGAAGGCCCCAGGGACTGTGGGCTCACAGATTCTAAAGGTCTTCCCTTGAAAGGCATCACAGTGGGGTTTGGAAGATTCAGGACCATAGAGCCCATGAGAACAGTCCTCCAGCCCCTGCAGTGAGGGACCACTGCATCCTGAATCTGTAGGGGCAATGATGATCCAAGCTCAGAATCCACTTCCACCTGAAACAAATACATCTCAAGTGTCAGAGGATTCTGGCCCAGGCTACCACCCAGAGAACAAGAAGTATTATTGTGCTAGAATGAAGGGGAGAGAAAGGAAGAAAGACCCCCCAATCTCACAGCCAAATACACGGCAGTGGGGGCGTGGGTGGGCATAGGGAACCAGAACCAATTTAACTGATGCTTAGGGGTAGGGGTGGCTCTTACTTGGGCTGGATGAGCAAGAAAGACACATCTTCAGGAACCTAAGGTGGCACTGTAGGATAGCAGACAAGACCACAGGCTCTGGAGTCAAATGATGTGGACTCAAATCTGTGATGCGTGACCTGGAGTAAGTTATTTGTCCTCTCTGAGCCTTATGGGCCCCAAAAGGAACATGAGGACATTAAAGGTACCCACCTGAAGGAAAAAAAATACCTACTGCACCGGGTTATGGAGTTATTAAATAAGGAGTCATAAAATAAGATTAAATAAGATAATGTATGCTAACTGCATCACAAATCAGACACACTATTAGCCTTCAATGCATTGTTTGTCCATATAGAATCACACTGGTTCTATTCTTGGTGGGGAAGCTGGAAGTTTCTTGAGAGCAGCAGACTTTGCTCCGGAAGCAAGCCACTGGCCTGGCCCAGCACTCCTGAGGTGAGTGGACATGGGTAGAGGGGAGCTCTGAGACAATACACACCGTCCCCCCTAGAAGGAGAGCAAGGGGGAGGGCAAGAGGGTAGACACAAGAGATTGCCCTCCTACCCTCACTCTGACCAAAACCTCTCTGCCCACCAAAGGACACCAAGCATGGACTGCATCCCTAGACCCAAGAGGAGGCTGTGGTGTGGGCCTCACTTGTCCATTGCCAATTTGAGTGTCTCAGGGACTGGACCAGGCAGGACTGAGGGGTTTGGAGCTGCATACTTGGCCTGTGACCTCTTGGTAGAAAAAACTCTTCAGCACTCTCACAGTCTCTGGCTCAATGGAGCTCAATCTGTGTAGGTCTAGGACCCTCATCGGTACTGAGTGGTTGGATGGGGAAGATTCTGAAAATGGCCATCCCCCTTCCTCCATGGGTTGAGTTGGTGTAGAAAGAAACATTCTTGGTTCTTTTACTCATTTGGGTATATTCTCTTGCATACTCCCCACAGAAGCTATTTTAGGCCTCCTCCTTGCCCTACAACCTCACTGTATCCTTCTAGAATGAACTCCTTTAGCTTTATTAATACAGGAGATAAAACTCTAATATGTCTTCATTGCCCTGGAAGGGAAACAAATCTGGTCCAAGGAGAGAAAGGAGACATCTCTGCCTTTACTATCCTGTAATTAAATCTTAAATCTCCTCCAGGGGAAGTCCCTCTCTCTAGCTTTCCAAGGCCATTGCCTGCTGCTTCTTCCTCTTCTTCTTCTTTTCCTGCCTCTTCTCCTCCTCCTCCTCCTTCTCTTCCTCCTTCTCATTCTTCTTCAAGATTTATTTATTTATTGTCATAGAGAAAGAGAGAGAACACAAGCAGGGGGAGTGGCAGGCAGAGGGAGAAGCAGGCTCCCAACTGAGCAAGGAACCCGTCATGGGACTCGATCCCAGGACCCTGGGATCATTACCTGAGCCAAAGACAGACACTTAACTGACTGGGCCACCCAGGCATCTCACCCAATGTCATTGGCTTCTACAAACATTCTTGAGAAGAGAACCTGAAGGAAGTTATTTCTTAATGCTTAAATGTGTAGACACGGGAGAGGTCCATGAAGAACCACCGCCTGACACAGCTTACTCCTGCAGTCTTTTTCTCGATCATTCTCCACATCTTCTGCCCTAGAATTTTTTTTCTTTTAAAGATTTTTATCTATTTGACAGAGAGAAACACAGCGAGAGAGGGAACACAAGCAGCAGGAGTGAGAGAGGGAGAAGCAGGCCTCCCGCCGAGCAGGAAGCCCTATGTGGGGCTCGATCCTGGGTCCCCAGGACCATGACCTGAGCCGAAGGCAGTTGCCCAACCAACTGAGCCACCCAGGCGCCCCTGCCCTAGAATTTTATTGCTTGTATAGCTTTGTCTTTCTACCCTCCTGTGGGACCAGCAACCTATCTACTGACAACACCATGTTTTCCTGCCCACACCTTTTTTTGCTGTCATTCCCTCTACCTCTAATACCTGACTTTCTCCTCTCCACTGATCAAATCTGACCATCCTTCAGACTGTGGCTTAAATGCCATTTTATCATGCATATTTTGTGACCACACTCAGGCCCCCAGGTCTCCCTCTCTTCTCTCAGGGTCTCTAGTGCTTACCGGGTTCTATATCACTCATTTTGGCAATCTTATAAGGTTGACTCAACTATTTCTCAAGGGTGCATTTGTTCTCCCCAAGTACATTTTGAGGACCCCAACAGTAGCAACTATCCCAATATTTTTTGTACTCCTTCCACCGTAATTCTAAAACCAAGGACAATCCTGAGTACAGAGTAAGGATCTTATAATTGACTTGGGCTATACTCTCTCTAGGTCCTCTCTTGGTTCACCATTTATTGATATCTATCAAATGGTCACTTCTCATCAATCTTAGGCTTTATCAGTGGCTCCTCCCCCAAGAATGGTCTAATTGCACAGGAGTGAGAGATGAATAGAAGTTAATTGTGGGAGGTGGCAGGGGTGGTAATTACTTTAGAGTGGGGAAGAAGGCACCAGTGCCATTGCCAAACTTGGCTACTTCATAGAGCTCGTCCATCCAGGTGGTTCCCTGAGGATGATCTCCCTTTCTTCACCTTGTTTCTCACTTTAATTTCACCTTCCTTTCCCATTATAGGGAACTCTCACAGCAAAACAGACCCAAGAGCCACAGTTCTTTTAGTTCACACATGAAACTATTCTCCCCAAAGCAATACAAAGAGGACCTGGATCACAGGAGGTTCCAGCACTAATCTCCAACATGGCCCAGAACACTAACTTTCACCAATATACCTTTCTGTGTTGAATCACCAATTCAAACTCCCCTCACCTTTATTGTGACTTTTCTCCCAAGGACCCCCACTCCTTTCTTCCATCGTTCCTCCATGTCTTTGACTATTTTTTCAGTGAGGACCATGGCAGTTCCTTAGACTTCTTTCAGTCTTGCTAGAAGGAGATTAGAGTACCTAGTTCTTCTCTTCCAAGTTGTTTCTTCACTCAGATGAAAATGGATATTTTTGAGGGAGGGGGGTGACATCTTTCTCCGCTAGCCAACAAAGGCTGAGTACGAGGCCCTTCCCTACCAAAAATATCCTATTATGCCCTGTTATTTGTTGCAGTTAAAAGAAAGCAAAGAGGGATGGGGCACCTGGGTGGCTCAGTTGGTTGGGCAACTGCTTTGGGCTCAGGTCATGATCCTGGAGACCCGGGATTGAGTCCCACATCAGGCTCCCTGCTCGGCGGGAAGCCTGCTTCTCCCTCTCTCAGTCCCTCTGCTTGTGTTCCCTCTCTAGCTGTGTTTCACTCTGTCAAATAAATAAATAAAATCTTAAAAAAAAAAAGAAAGCAAAGAGGGAGAAGTCTAAGAATACTTGTTGGCCATCTGATTAGTGCCTCCCATTTTTAGATAGAGACTGTTGGAATGGAGTAAGCTGGGTAACCACAGCCTAGAGTCTGGCCCTCAGCTTTATAAACTCACAAACTTAATACTATTACCATCCCTGGTAATTGATTTGATTCAAAAGAACCCAGCTCACAAAGAAGCATAAACTAGTATAACTACCGAGTGGACAAGAATAGTTTTGAGCATAGGCCAGGGAATTCTCTCTCAAAGGAAAATCTGTTCAGAAACCAAGTAACAATCAGAAGACTACACAATAAATATGGACGAAGAGCAAAGGGAGATAGCTGGAGCTAAGGAATATTTCACTTGGGTCCTGGTGAGAATAGAAAAAAATATCCTTGCCCCATGAGAATGCCAATCTCTAGTTACTGAAATATTCATACCCACTAGGTCTGAGGTGCTGACTAAATATCAAATTCTTGTTCTCTTGAGAGATGGGCTCTTCTTGTTGCCCATCTCCCACATTCTCTCTTCAGCTTGTGCAATTAATTAGATTTAAAGGTTCTTAATTACAGTCACATTCCAAAAAAAACCCCTTCTTGGACTTTACACATAATCAGATGACTAATGTGAACTGTTCTTTTCACATAAGATACACTTTACTGACAATCTTCAGGTCTGTGGAGTGTTCAGTTTATCTGCTTACCTTATTTTCAAAATTTTGTGGGTACCTCACTCTTCACTGCAGTTCTCTATGAACTGCACTAATTTTTCCATAAAATATATGTATTTTTAAAAAACACTTTTCTATTTATTTGAGAGTGAATGAAAGAGATCATGAGCAGAGGGAGGGGTAGAAGGAGAAGCAGACTCCTTGTGGAGCTGGGAGCTCAATGTGGGACTCTAATAAACATATACACATTTTTAGGGGCATCTGGGTGGCTCAGTCCATTAAGCCACTGCCTTCGGCTCAGGTCATTATCCCAGAATCCCAATCGTGTCCCACATCAGGCTCTATCACTCTCTCTCTCCCAAATAAATAAATAAATAAAATCTTTACATATATATATTTTTAAAGTCAATCCCAAAAGGAATGGAGAAGTGTTCCTTTAACATACATCACGTGCCTGAAGTTTTGTTGACTGTAAGATAAAGGAGGTCAATGGGTTCCCATCATTTTGGTCTCTTCTTTTCTGACCCAAACACCCCTCACATATGGTGATCTTTTGGAGGGTGGACAGAGAGAGTTTCTGTTGTTGTCCCTTCAATTAAGAGCCCCAAATTGGTCACAGCCCTCAAGATGGCCCAAGGAAGTTCACTTTAAAAGCATTTATCGAACATCCCAAGCACTGTCGGTCCTCATTCTGCTCCTGCTATTTATAGTTGGTTGAGTTTCACAAACCATCCCAATTATCTAACATTAATTCCCAATTAGCAGCCAAGGTACCAAAAACAAACAAACAAAAAATGTATTTAGGAAATTTGCTGAACTCTAGCGGAATAATGCCAGGATGATCTCAGTCCACCGAACCTTCAGCGACCGGGTGGGTAACTTGCACTCTTCGCTATTGGGTGGCTTACGGGTCCGCGTTGCTCAGACACGCAGCCTTCGAAGACCTGGGCGGGGTCACCTCTGCCACGCCGCGTCTCTGCCCCGCCCCACGCTGCCCTGAAGTCCAGGCTCCCATTGGTTGAGGGAGGGAACGGTGGACCAATCTACAAAGACCTTAACGCCCTCCTCTCGAGATCACTTCCGCCGCTGGGGTTAGGCTCCGCCTAACTTGCCCGGCATCACTCGCGCAGGTGGAGTCAAGATGGAGGAGTACGCGCGGGAGCCTTGGTGAGCTTTACCACTGTTCTTGCTTTTCTCCTGCCCCTCTACCCATGGTTCTTGTCCTCTCCTGTCCAGTGCCCGGAGGTGCAAATTGAACTCAGTCGCAGGCTTGTTGACGTGGGTTTGATAGCCGTAGGCAGCACCGTCTAGAGCAGCCAGTCGTCTTCTCAGCTGTGTACTCCCCGGCCCGGTGTGGTAGCCTCGCGTCCAACAACCCGGCATCCTGGTGACCTTGCGTTGGATGAGGAGGTCCACGCTTAGGCTTGATGGAGCCTCGGAACCTGCTCCCAACCCAGGGCGTAGTCGATCTTGTGCGGGGTCCGTATTAATCCCCTCTGTCTGCTAAGATGACCTTGGGCGCGTCCTCATGTCTCGCTTTGCTCAGTTCGTGTCTTGAGGAATGGACAGGAGGCCTCTGAGGGGATGCCATTCTTCAGGCATTATTTGTATCGTGACATGTGTCTGCAGGGCGAAGCATTTGAAGTGTATGGAACAGAGATTGTACCTAAAGGGCCTGGATAAGCTCCTGTAGGCAGGAGCCTCGTTTTCATTCCTTGAATTCTCCCTTAGGGGAGAAGGGAGAGAAGGATTACCTGGAAAATAGATATAGTAGCATGTGTGCTTTGAGAAACCATGAACAGAAATTCATGTATTCAGTATTTGAGTGAGGTCTCTGTGCATACCACTTTACAGGTTCAAAGAGTAACAGTATGAATAAATCAGGCATATACATAATTATAAAACAAGTAATTGCTGTCAGAGGGCTCAGGTTGCCTAAATTTAAGGCTTCTGGGGGTCTTAAGAGAGAAATCAAATCTCATTATTTGGGTTAATCACCTGTTTATTGGGTTGGAGCAAAAGCCAATGTCGTCTTCAACCTGTGAACGTGTCTAGGACTTTATATTATTTACTTTGCCAGCAGTAGTCGTGTTACCTGCTCTGTGCCTTTTTTTTTTTTTTTTTAAGTCACTCATGTGGGATACAGGGCATGTTTCAGCACCTCCCAGCTCTTTAAAATTACCAAATGTGGGGTGCCTGGGTGGCTCAGTGGGTTAAAGCCTCTGCCTTCGGCTCAGGTCATGATCTCAGGGTCCTGGGATCGAGGCCCGCATCGGGCTCTCTGCTCGGCAGGGAGCCCGCTTCCTCCTCTCTCTCTCCCTGCCTCTCTGCCTACTTGTGATCTCTCTCTGTCAAGTAAATAAATAAATAAATCTTTAAAAATAAAATAAAATTACCAAATGTAATCATCCCCCTTTCAAAATTGTGCTTACACATGCAGAGTTCAGGACATTATAGACTGTTGTTATCAGCTGCTCTTGGATATAATATAATGACACAGGCTGGCAGGAGGGCGATGTTTTGAAACTTTGTTGAATTAAGGATGTGATAAGAATAATGAGTTGTCATCTACTAATTGATTAGGTGATCCCTTTGCTTTCTGTTAGTACGTATATCCTGAAGCAATACAATCAGTAGTCTAGTTAGTTTTGTAGTCAAACCTGGTTTGATCTTCTGTACTGCCCTTTTAAGAGCATTTTCTCAAATCCTCCAACCTCAAACTGTAAGAATCTTTTTCCTCCCGCCACACCAGCCCACCTCCAGACATATACACCATATGCTCTCTGAATTTTTTTTTTTTTAAGATTTTATGTATTTATTTGACAGAGAGAAACACAGCGAGAGAGGGAACACAAGCGAGAGAGGGGAGGGAGAGAAGAAGCAGGCCTCCCCCGAGCAGGGAGCCCGATGCAGGGCTCCATCCCGTGTCTCCGGGATCATGACCTGAGCCGAAGGCAGTCGCTTAACCAACTGAGCCACCCAGGCGCCCCTGCTCTCTGAATTCTTTCATAACTGCGTTTCCATGCCTATTACAATCTTACATGGCATCCTTAACACCTTTTGCAACAGTTTCCTAATTGCTGTCCTTACGTCCAGCCCACTTTAATACATCATATGGACTTAATCATCCTAAATACTTTCTTTTACCATATGTTTCTTTTCAAAAACTTACAGTCTGCATGATATAATGGAAAGGAGCTTTGGAGTCCTAGATTTTGTATTTAAATTGTACTGGTTATGATCTATATGATCTTGGGCAAATTACTTGATCTGTTTCTGAGCCTCTGTTCACCTGTAAAATGGAGAGGAGACAGGAGTACTCTTTCACAAAGTTAAAAGCTTAGAGATTCTATCGGAAAATAACCTAACCTTCTTGAAAATCATAGGTCTTGCATCGAAGACATCTAAAACATACTTGATACTTAACAAATGATAATCGTATTACGTTACTTTTTCTATGTTACCTGCATTTGTCTAGTATTTCCATTATTTTAGAGTCTAGCTTCAACTTTTCTTTTGTGTAGCCCATAACTTCCTGTAGAAACATTTTGATTTAGCTGCAGTTCAAAAACTATTTCCATCTTGCCTTTGTTTTAGATATCTCTCTTGGAATACTCTGGCTGCTCTCTGATCTGAAACCTGCTGTTCTTTACTGATTTTTTTAATCCTCAATAAGATCATTTGGACTAAATCTTTTTTCACGTTACTGGGACACCACTCTGAGAGAGCCACTAATTCATTCTCCTTTGTCTTTTCTCTATACTTCCTCTTAGTGTTTCTACCATTTTAACACAATTTCCTAATCCTTTTTAGTCTCAAGCACTGCTTCTTAAACTATTAAAGTGAAATCAAGTCACCTGGGATCATGTTGAACTATATAGACTCTGATTCAGTAGGTCCTGGGTAAAGTGTTGAGAGTCAGCACATCTAACTCCCAGGTGTTGCCGATTGTGCTTTTAGGATCACAAAAGCAAGCCTTGGTTATTAGCAAGGCCCCGAAGCATCCTTCTGAGAGTTGGAATATGTGCTGAATGAAATAGTCATTCTGTACAAGGTCCTGATTTGTATTATACTTGAAAAAGAATATGATGTTTTGACTGCAAGGTTTTGTATTCCTGTCCACCAAAGTCATAAATTACTCATTCAAATTCTTCAGCAGCAACTACACTGAATTCACAAGTTTACTTGAGCAAGTAGATTGCCCATAGGTTCGTTATGTAGCATTTGACTCTTGAAACTAGATCAAAGAAATTGCTTTTATTTATAGTGGTTCTAAAATGAATTTAACCAGGGACACCTGAGTGGCTTAGTTGGTTAAGCGGCTGCCTTTGGCTCAGGTCACCTGGGGTCAAGTTCCACATCAGGCTCCTCCCTCAGCAGGGAGCCTGCTTCTCCCTATGCCTGCTGCTCCCCCTGCTTGTTCTCTCTTTCTCTGACAAATAAATAAATAAAATTTTTTAAAAAATGAATTTAACCATTTACAGACTTTTTTATAAGCCAGATTCCTAGAATAGTAGTTCCATTCTGATCACATTATTGAGATTTCATTGTGTTGTGTAAGTTAGGTTACTACCTTTAGAAACTGGGTTTACAAATATAACCTCTAATTATTGAGGATTAGAGTATTCCATCATGTTAAATGGACCTAATACAAAGTAAAGTTCTAAGTGCTAATGGGACTCAGTAAACCCAGAAAGAATTTCAAACTTTAAAAATTGTTTAAATTGGTTTCCCTCTGCCCCTATTGAATCTTCATTTTGGGCATCTCAACTTTAAATTTTACTGCAACTGGAGAGCTTACTTTGATCCCTGGGAGATTGGATCAGCATTGATTATAATGTAATTTCCCACATAGTTGTTTGTTCACTTTTGCTCAGTGCCCAACTTAGGTGTGCTAATTATTAAATGAAAATTAAGTACTGTTGACAATAGGGAGTTAAAGCTAGTTGCATTCCTGCAGCTTGGAGCTGAACAGATATGGGTATGTTCAGAATCCTTTTGTCTAAATGTTTATTTTATTGGTTGCAGTGGGCCTTGCACTGGAATCTGTTGCATCCCTTACTGTGTTAATGAAGAAAAATTTTATGGTTTATGAATGAGAAATACAGTCATCTTTTTTTTTTTTTTTCCTCATTCTTAGCCCTTGGCGAATTGTCGACGACTGTGGTGGGGCCTTTACGATGGGTACCATAGGTGGTGGTATCTTTCAAGCAATAAAAGGTTTTCGAAATTCTCCAGTGGTAAGTAGGTGAATGGTCTTATTTTCTCATCACTTAAAATCTGGATTTGCTAATACCACTGGTGGCCATATTAGGGAGCTGGAAATGTATTGTACTTCTACTGTAGTTTTGGTTGCTTCTTTATAGGGCGTAAACCACAGACTACGAGGGAGTTTGACGGCTATTAAAACCAGGGCTCCACAGTTGGGAGGTAAGCAGAATTTTTCCATTTGTACTTCAGGATGTCTTTTCTTTTCTTTTCTTTTCTTTTTTTTTAAAGATTTTATTTATTTGACAGAGAGAAACACAGCCAGAGAGGGAACACAAGCAGAGGGAGTGAGAAAGGGAGAAGCAGGCTTCCCGCCGAGCAGGGAGCCCGATGTGGGACTCGATCCCGGGTCTCCAGGATCATGACCTGAGCTGAAGGCAGTCGCTCAACCAACTGAGCCACCCAGGCGCCCCCAGGATATCTTTTCTTGTTTGTTTGAAGATGAAGCTTAGTTTAGTCCAACAGCTTGTTAGAAATTACTGTCTCTTTAAGGTTTTCTGGATTTACGGTTTATTCAGAAACTTAAGTGCAGGGTGCCTTATACTTATACACTCTGCCTTCAGCTCAGGTCATGATCTCAGGGTCCTGGGATCAAGGCCCGCGTCGGGCTCTCTGCTCAGCAGGGAACCTGTTTCCTGCGCTCTGACTGCCTCTCTGCCTACTTATGATCTCTCTCTCTCTGTCAGATAAATAAAAACTTTAAAAAAAAGAAAGTTGAGTGCAGTTGCTGCATCCATTCATTGGAAAATTTTGTCTCTGTCCTTCAAACGATCAGTGGTATTTTGGCTTCCCCCCCCCGCCCTTATCCAAAAGGAAAACAGCTTAGGTTTGTGAGTCAGGAGTGATAGCTTCTGGGGTAATAGAAGCCGAAGAGAATATGATCTGAAATATTGGGGTTTCATGAGAGAGAAACTGATGCTGCTGCTCAGGCTTTTCTCCAAGGTTAGGTTTTGGATGTTGTACAGAGGTTAGTGCAGAATTTGAAAAGAATTCATTACACATTTAAACTTGGTTATTCAGAAGTTGGGAGAAGAGAGATGATAAAAAAGCTTGGAGGCAGGGCACCTGGGTGGCTCAATCAGTCTTCTCAGGTCATGATCCTGGAGTCCCAGGAACAACTGTTGCATCAGGCTCCTTGTTGAGTGGGGAGTCTGCTTCCTCTGAGCCTACCCCATTTCATGCTGTTTCTCTCTCAAATAAATAAAAGCTTGGAGGCTATATTCATTTATAAAGATAGTCAGGTTGGAGAGACCATGGAGAACACATGAAAAAGACTAAATACTTTTAGTCATTCCCTAGTAATTTTGTGCGATAGAAGAAGTAGTCCTGTCTTTGTTTTTAGGTGACTTTTCTTTGGAAAGACTAGCTAAGAGAGCTGCCATTTATCAGGTGCTTGTTCTGTGCCAAGCACTCTCCTAAGGGTTTTATAGCATTACTTTAATCTGCACAACACCACAAGAAGTAAGTGTAATTATCCCCATTTTCCAGATGAGGAAATCGAAGCTCTTAGGGCTGAAGTGATGGTATATCTTTTTCTTTTCCTTTCCTCTGTAATAATCATACCCTCTGGAAAGTAAATATTGACTGATTTTCCTTTGCTTTAATGGTTACTGTGTTGTTCAAGGATGAAAAGTAATATTAGAGCACACAGCAAACTCTGACCCCCAGTAAATGCAGAGAGCACACAGCAAACCCTGACCGCCAGTATATGCAGAAGTCATGAGGATTTGTATGTGTCCTTTAAGAGGCTGCTTCTGTCATATTATGCTTTTTCAATGGATAAGAAAACAATCAGGAAATGTTACAGCCAAGAGGAGCTTAAGGAGACATGACCACCAAATGTAATTTGGTATCCTGGAACAGAAGGATATAAAAACTAAAGAAGTCTGAGTTAAGTGTGGACTTTACTTAACACTGTGTTGATAGTGGGTCATTAATTGTGCAAATGCACCGTGGAAATGTAAGATGTTAGACATGGGGAAACTGGATATGGGATATATGGGAATTCTGTGCTATTTTCACAACTTTTCTGTAACTCTGAAACTATTCTAAAATTAAACGGTGAAATAGAGAAAGACTAAGTTGTGGTATGAGTGAATTCGGATTGTTTATTTCAAGTCCTTGGGATTGGCTTTTTTTTTTTTTTTTTTTAAGGAAACTGTTGAGAAATCTTTATGGTGTCTTGCCTTTTAAAAATAATGGGATAACATTTTCATTTTCAGTAAGCATTTACTGTGCTTTTTCAGTCAAAATCCAGGGGACAGGCAACATGGAAAAATCATAGTTGTGTCCTAAAGAGCCTTATATTTTCATAGAGGAAATTTCATGGGGGCTTTTGACATATCCCCATTATCCGTCAATTATCTTTTACATCTTGGAACAAGATACTCTAGGCTTGGCTTGTATTTTCCCTGCCCTAGCCCTAGAGTCAGTCAGCCATATCTCCACAGAGCTGGTTCTTTTTAGTTAAGAATGGTATTTAGAAGACAAAATCTGGGTGCAGAGTGTATCATTGCTTATTGAGGTGTTGCTGTTTCCAGGCTTTCTTTGTGATAGGAACTGGGAGTGTATACGTATATATGTAAATACACACTAACCACAACATAAATATATATACCCAAACTTATATCTGTATTTATACATACATGTTGAAAATGATGACTTCACACCAGAGCCTCAGTTCCAGTCCAGCCACATCAGGCTTATTCTTACTTTGTCCCTTATTATATGAATACCTCCATCTTTGTCCTGCTTGGGCTGTGTTACTCCACACCAGGCTGCCCTTCCACATGGATACACTCAACTCCATGCCAGGCTGAGGACCCTTCCTTACCCTGCCCTGGCTCCGGCTCCTCACACCGGGCCACCCTTCTGGTCGATAGTCTCCCCACCCTGCTTGAACTCAGTCTCATTCTCATCAGTAACCATAGCTTACTGTAGCAGTTGTTCCTGGAGGATAGGCAGGTTTCAGACTCTTGTGAGGGTTTGGGAGAGTCTGGTTTAAGAATTCAGTGAGGTAATTCTCATATATGGAAGCATCAAATCTCTCCTAGGGCATAGAGTTATTGAGTTAGAGGAAAGAACTAGTTTGCTAGTTTATTTTTGTGTAGTATGTGATATCTAGTATTGGACCAGAAATGAGGGCTTTATGCTATACTGCAACTGGTTATATCTACTAGATTTAATAGATAATGTGAAAACTGGAAAAGGATCCTGGTGATGATCTGGTTTTGACACTTGGAAGAACCCAGTGTATTGCCCTTACTAACCTATCCTTACTATTTTGAGATTTCAGAGGGTAAAGAATAAAGTGAGTAGGGCTCTTTTGAGCAGTTTTTCTTCTTTAATCATAATAAATATAACAACTCTTTATACAGTGCGAGTCATGTGCACTCATGATAGAAGATTGGATGTTACGCAGGCACAAAAAAATTAAGGCATGTGTCATGGAGATGCTGACAGTTAAAATCTTGGTATTGTCTAAAACTTTATGTTACTTGTATATGTGTATGTGTGGGTGTTTGTTTTTATTTGACAAAATTGTTATTGTGTTTAGGAAGAGTTTAAGTGCCAAGTAATTTGATTTAGTGTGGTTTTTAGTTTCATGCTCGAGGAATAAAGTATAGAAAGGAGAGAGGATAGCTAATTTTTCTCCCCTTGTTGTTCCATAATTCTGTTTGTATCATCCATTAGCCACCTTAGCATGTATTGGCCTATACCTCTAATACATTCCAGGATAGCTAGATTTCTTTTGTATCTCTGTTGGTGGTTTTTTTAGAGTATTATATATGCTCAGTGGTATTTACTGAAGAAAAGAAAAAAAATAGAGATAAGGTAGAGCTATAAAAGGAGAAGGAAGGAAGAAGCGGGGTGGCTTTGTTGTGTTTATTGCTTTTTAAAACAGAGATACGGGTCGCCTGGGTGGCTGAGTTGGTTAAGCGACTGCCTTCAGCTCAGGTCATGATCCTGGAGACCCAGGATCAAGCCCCCACATCGGGCTCCCTGCTCAGCGGGAAGCCTGCTTCTCCGTCTCTCACTCCCCTAGCTTATGTTCCCTCTCTAGCTGTGTTTCTCTCTGTCAAATAAATAAAATCTTTAAAAAAAATAAAACAGAGATACTTGGTTCTGAAAGGGAAATTTGATGTGTTTAGCCTGATTCTTCTAGGCCTGGCTTATTTCTTTTAGACTTTGGGCCATTGCTAATTTTCAAGTTGATAAAATACAACCCACACTTTATTGAAAAGTATTCTGACTGTTCATTCAGTGCTTACCCAAGCTTGTGTTTGCATGTATTATGTTTGAAATGTGAGAGTTTTAAGTATATAGTGTTGTTATTTAAAGTTATTTTTGACTGTAATATTTTAAATAAAAGATGGAAAAATGAAATTTCTTTTGTTTTTAAATAAAACAGGTAGCTTTGCAGTTTGGGGAGGTTTATTTTCCATGATTGACTGCAGTATGGTTCAGGTCCGAGGGAAAGAAGATCCCTGGAACTCGATCACAAGTGGTGCCTTAACAGGAGCCATACTGGCAGCAAGAAGTAAGCAATCATTATTAAAAAAGAAGAAAAAGTAAGCAATCGTTATAAACACACTAGTAAAAGCAAGACTTTGAAAACCTTACCTGTCTCTATTTAGTGACATCTGTAATAAATAAAACAACATTGCTTAATTTGGCATAGCACAAATGTACATGGTGATTATGGGGAAAAATAGTAAGAGTATTTGGAATGTGTAAGAATGAGAGAGCATGGGGTTCTAACCTGTGCAGCTGTTAAGAGCAGTTCAAGTTCTAGTTCTGCCATTTAGTAGTGTGTGACTGGGCATTTTGCCAAGTTTTTTGTGCCAACCGTAGTTTCCTCATTGGTACTCTAGAGTTAATGGTCATACCTGCCATATAGCAGTGTTATGAATAAGGAGGTTATAACCGATGCCTTAAACTTCTTATGAGTAAGGAAAATAACGATTTGGGGCAATGCCCGAATTGAATCCTTAAAAAAAAGTCAGGGGGCTTACAACCATCTTCTGGATCTTTAGGTCAGAAAGCAACACAGCATTCCTGGGGGTTTAGTGGTTTAGGCCAAGGATCAGTAATCTTTTTCTGTAAAGAGCCAGATGGTAAATATTTTAGACTTTGTGGGCTGTGAGGTCTTTGCCAACAAATACTTAGCTCTATGATTCTACATGAAAGCAGCCATAGGAAATACATGAATGAGTGAGCATTAATGAAGCTTTACATACACAGGCAGTGAGCTGGATTTGACCTGTAGACCCTAGTTTGTTGACACCTGGTTTTAGCTAGTGAGAAGGACGGTTGGGAATGAGGGTAGCACGTAGCCATATGGACAACTCTTTCCTTTACTAAGTCTTCTATTAAACTAGTTTTCTATTAATGTAATCTCTTTATTATTAATGTATTCAGATGGACCAGTGGCCATGGTTGGGTCAGCAGCGATGGGTGGCATTCTTCTAGCTTTAATTGAAGGAGCTGGTATCTTGTTGACAAGATTTGCCTCTGCACAATTTCCTAATGGTGAGTGTTCCTCCTGCTTACTACCATAGCTCAAATACTGGAATGGCCTCTTGATACCTACAGGGAACCTATCTTTCTGCTAACATGTGGCAGTTTGTGATTTCTACATTTGCCACGGTTCATGAGGATTATAATAATAGGCCCTGGTTCTATTTGAAAAGGTAGATGTGGCTATGATTATTGTATTTATCCACAGTAACCAAAGTGCTTTGGTTAGATAGTTTGCCGTTGATCTTTCGTAACAGTTCTCAGGTTTTGTCAGGGCTCATGTGCTTATTTCTAAGAAATTGCCCGTCGTTTTCGAGGTGCTTGAAGAAAGGTCCTTGCAGATGTGTAACAATAATAGTAATCCATCCACAACCTCTTACTGTACATGTGTGTATGTGCCAGGCAGTGTTCTGGATGCTGGGATGTAGTGGGAAATAAGGACTTAAATCCAGGTGGGAGAAGACCAACCAACATATTAACAGATAAATGAGACTTGATTATATTGCTTGTTTTGAAGAGAATGAGATAGAGTGGTGGAAAATGGCTGTGTTTGGGAGGGTCATTTAACAGTTGGCAGGGAAAATTTGAGAATTTGGTAAAATAATTTGTTGCTAATCATTCCTTTTATCTGGTATATAGGGAAAAGTTAAATTGTGGGCTAAGTGATCATTACATGGTCATGTAGTATTTGCTCAGCTGTTAAATTGTGCATCTTCTGGTAACTGCAGAAAACTTCAGTTGTTTGTAAAGGGCCAGTATTTCTTGACATTGGAAGGAAGCAAAAAGATGATCATGAGGATTTTAGTAGGAAAAATTTGACCTGGCATTTGGGGAAGGGAATACGCAGAATAGTAACATGTGTTGAAATTATTTTTGGAGCTTGGAAAAGATTCAGCATAGACTTAGGAATGGATCATAGCTCCCAGTTTGATTTGATTTCCCTGAGCCACCTAGCAAGAGATTGAGTGTCTTTTGGCACAGTTGTTAAACACACTGCCCACTTGATGCCCGGGATGATCTGGGACCTCCAGGATCCTCTCACCTTCTGCTCCTGCTTTTTAACCATGACTTCTGAGTTATTTTGTTATGATGGGCACATTCTAATTTTGCTTTTTAGTTTGTTTTTATCACTTTAGTGTGAAAGGCTTCACAGAAAACATCAGAAAACTTGGATTTTTTTCAGAAATTCAGAAGCCTATAACAAAAACATGAGTTACATTGTCTTGTCTTTTCTTTTCTTTTTTCTTTTACGTAGGGTCTTTGCCCAGGGATTCAAACTCATGACTCTAAGATAAAGAGTCTCATGCTCCACTGACTGAGCCAACCAGGCGCCCCAAGTGACATTGTCTTAACAGAAATTAGTCTAGATTACTTTGCTTTAGCCTTTTTTCCTCAGAGGAGATCTTTAAAAGAAGTGCATTTTATTTGAGATAGGAGATGTGTTTCTGAAAAGCTGTACTGGGGGGAACTCTTTGAAGAATTAATCATATTTTTCTAATTAGCTGATGTGAAAAAGTTTTTAAAACGGAAAAAATGAGGTAAAAGTGTAAGTAATAATGGTTATCTTTGATATACCTGTTTCACCCAGTATCTTCTCTAGTATTCTGAAATGAACAGGTAATGCTTTTATAGTGAAAAAAATATATATCATTGGATTGAAGCATTGGAAAGCCTCAGAGAATTTTGCCACTGCCCTCTTTTTCTCTTTACAGTTATGTTTTAGTCTGCTTTAGTCTCCTTGAGGAAAATAGTTGTGATTATTCCCATAAAAGTCTTTTTATTTTTAGAACCGCATTTTTGGGGGGGTGCCTGGGTGGCTCATTCGGTTAAGCATCTGACTTTGGTTTTGGCTCAGGTCTTGATCTCAGGGTTGTGATACTGAGCCTGTGTACATATGTGAGCTAAGCCTAGAGTCTGCATACGTTTCTCTCTCTCCATCTCTCCCCTCCCCTCCTTTCCCTCTCTCCCCTCCCCCCCCAACTCACCCTTCCCAAATGCCCTCTCAAGTAAATCTTAAACAAAACAAAAAAACCCATTTTTTTTTCTTTAGTTCGCAGGCCCTCCCATCCTTTATAAGACATTGTTCTACAGCAAACTAGGGGATGTCTTCCCATTTCAGAGCTCATTCTCTAATTGGTTATATAAACCAGATTACTGATTTCTCTTAAAACATGACTAAGGTACTTAAATTTTGTGAAAATAATTTTAAATAGCTACTGAAAGATATGTCAAGACATTTGAGATTTTTCCCATCTTTATAGCAGCTTGTTACAGCAATTGCTTTAAAAACTTGAATTCACTTCTTGCTATAATTAATCCATCTGACTTTCCTCGCATAACAGTTGAGAGCTGTTTATTCTGGAGCATAAGGGAAGCCAGGCTGTCATGTTTTACCAAATTTGGAGGCATTGTCTTGAAAATTAAGCGGTAGAAATTCAGAGGACAGCTCTAAGGTAGTGGGTTATTTTTATTGAGTTGATTGTTTTACTCTCTACAGAGACTTGTTCTTTTTAATTGTGTAATATTCAGTGGTTTTTAAATATTCGTTTCATTCTTAATTGCAGGTCCTCAGTTTGCTGAAGACCCTTCTCAGTTGCCTTCAGCCCAGTTACCATCCTCACCTTTTGGAGACTATCGACAATATCAGTAGGACCTCTTTCCCAGGATTTCTTTAACAGAATGAGCTATAGTTCAAGAAGGAATTTCAGAAGATAAGTTGCAGTCTGTTTTTAAAACCATAGGTGGGACAACTATGGCCAAATAGGCTTTGAAGAGACATTTAGCTCTTTTTTCTATTTAAGGGAACATTGCGGGGGTGGGGTGCAGATGTTAAAAGATAACACATTTATTTATTCACACTTGGATTGCATTTGTGATAAAAATAAATGCCTAATATCTTTAAAAGAAAGTAAAATAAATGCTTAGAAGATGAAGGACCAAAGGGCAAACAACAGTGAAGCGTGACCATTTCCTTGGGGACTTCTCTGCCTGGTTTTGTGTGTTCTATCAGCCAAACAATAAAAAACTCCTGGAACTTGCTCTTTCTTTTAAGATAAGCTATAGAGTTCTACTTTTCAACCTCGAATATTTCAAATAATGCAAAGTATGTTGAAAATTGCATGTTTTATAGTTAGGCTCTCATCTCACTTGAAGTAAATTATGAGAAGAATTATGGAGAGTTAACATGGATCATTTCACAGTAAATACTTATGGATTGAAGGCCGAGATAAAGTATCCTTTACTTTGAAAGTAAAATATGTGATTTCTTGGTTTTGAAGATGTCAAATGTAAAACTTCCTTTACCTTTGAGGCTTCTGTGTCTTGATTCTTTTTTTTTTTTGTCTTTTTTAAGATTTTTATTTATTTATTTAGAGCCAGAGGGGATGGGGTGAGGGCCAGAAGGAGAGAGAGAATCCCAAGTCAACTCCACACTGAGCATGGAGCCCGACTTAGGGCTCAATCCCAGGACTGTGATCATCAGGCACTCAACCGACTGAGCCACCCAGGTGCCCCCCCTGTGTCTTGATTCTTGATAATCAGTGACCTCACTAGAAACAACTTCCTTCTAATTCTACCTAAATTCTATATGAGAAGAATTCATGCAGTGTATAGTAGCACTGGAAAAGTTTGGTGTTTATTGTGTGCTTGAAAACAAAATGTATGCTGATTTTAATGTGTTCGAAGTCCCCTGAAGCTAATCTTCATAAAGAGTGTAATTGGGGGTCTGATTGAGCCTGAAAATGCATTAGTATTTCAGAATAAGCCATTTTGCTGTTTGTATTGGAAATGACATGTGGCCTTACAGAAGGCATGATGCTATTATGCATTTGCCTACATCTGTGCGAGATGGAGAACAAATCCGTGTGGTGGTGGCGAACACACACTTCTCTTTTGGCCGGATGCCATACACATAGTAAGCATTTAATTACTAATTGTGGTTTCATTGTTTTTATGCTTGGTAGGATATATATAAAATACTATGTATCGTTTTAACCATTTGTAAGTGTAGAGTTCACTGGCTTTTAAATGTAGTCCAGTGTTGCATAATCATCACAATTATGTATATCTGAAACTTCATTATCACCAACATAAATTCTGTACCCATTGTACAATAGCTTTCCATCCCTGCCCCCTCACCCCTGTAACCACAATGCTACTTCCTATCTCTGAATATGCTTAGGAGGTACCTCTATAAGGGGGATTATACAGTATATGTCCTTTGTCTTATTTCATTTAGCATAGTGTTTAAAGGTCCATTTTTTTTTTAAAGATTTTATTTATTTATTTGAGAGAATGAGTGGGAGGAGGGGCAGAGGGAGAAGAAGCAGACTCCCTGCAGAGCAGGGGGCACAGGACTCTATCCCAAGACCCTGGGATCATGACCTGAGCAGAAGGCAGATGCTTAACTGACTAAGCCACTCAGGCCCCTGAGGGTCCCTCTATTTTGTAGCATATACCAAAATTTCATTTCTTTTGATGGCTGGTTAAATACTCCATTGTATGTATATACCACATTTTATTTATCCATTCATCCATTGATGTACAGATGGGTTACTTCTGCCTTTTGACAGTTGTGAATAATGCTGCTGTGAACATGGGTTAGTCCCTGCTTACAGTTCTTTAGGATCTGTACCTAGGGTTAGATTACTGAGGCATGTAGTATTTCTTTGTTTAACTTTGTGAGGAACCACCAAACTTTTCCGTAGCAGCTGCACCATTTTATGTTCCCCAGCAATGCACAAGGATTCCAATTTCTCTGCATCCTTCCTTGCCACAGTTACTTTCCTTTTTAAGAAAATTATAGCCATCCTACTATGTGTAAAGTGTTATCTCATGGGTTTGATTTATACTCCCCTAATGACAAGTGATACTGTGCTTATTAGCTACTTGTGTATTGTCTTTGGAGATTTGTTTTTAAGTCTAGAACTCTTAACTTTCGGTCACAAATAAGGGGATGTCTGTCGGAAGAGCAGTTCAAAGCTGAGAACATGTTGAATTGCATACAGTTCTCAAGGTCTCCTAATTCCTTCTCCTAAATGGTATATCAATTTGGAGAGTAAGTTCCTTTCTTATGAGTTGTGATTCTTTGAAGATTGGGTATTATGTGATGCTGGTATGTTTTTGCCATTTCATTCGTTAACTCTGATATCTTCAACTTAGCATATCTCAAGCAGCCCTTGGTTACAGATAGAATTAGGAGTAGAGTAGAAGAGAAAAAGTTTGGAAGAGATGGAAAACCAGTTCTTTTTGAATAATATTTTTAATATTATTTCTAGAACAGAGAGGGGCAGAGGGAGAATCTTAAGCAGGTTCCATACAGAGCCCAATGCAGGGCTTGAATTCATGACCCTGAGATCATGACCTGCAGAAATCAAGAGTCAGACACTTTGGGACGCTTGGGTGGCTCAGTCGTTAAGCATCTACCTTTGGCTCAGGTCATGATCCTGGAGCCCTGGGATCGAGCCCCACATCAGGCTTCTTCCTCAGCGGGAGGCCTGCTTCTCCCTGTCTTACTCACCCTGCTTGTGTTCCCTCCCTCGCTGTGTTTCTCTCCGTCAAATAAATAAATAAATAAAAATCTTAAAAAAAAAAAAAAAAGAGTCAGACACCTAACTGACCAAGCTATCCAGGTGCCTCAAAGAGAAGAAGTTTAAATTTCCACCATATGCAGGACACTGGATAGAATAAAACCTTGTCAGTGTGTTTCCCAGGCTTCCTACCACCCCTGCTTGGTTGATATTCTCCTTACTCTTACATCTTGCAGTTAAGAGAAGCTTTGCTCTTGTGGAAAGGCTTTTTACCTTATGCTAGAGCCGGCTTGAGGGCAGTGGTTCAAATTTATTTAGAGATGGGAGCTAGAGAAAGAAGGTGTAAAAGGGAGAAAAAAAAATTCCTTTATGTTTCTGCTAGAAATCCTGTGGAGCATGTGTGGTGTTCCTGGCATAGGTGTTTTCACAGCTGTTTTATAACAACCCAGGTGTTTCTTTGCTGTTTCTTCTGCCTGCCCCCATCTTTGCTGGGTAGTCTTCAAGACTCAGCCCAGGTGCCTTCTCTGCAGCCGACTGGGAGTGCTTGGACGGAGCCAGGTCTCCTTTGCCTATCTGTTCTCACACCTAGCACGGTAGGAGGAGATTGTCAGGGGGGTTTTATTGGGAACACCCATACACCACCTAGTTTCTATTATTTTTTTCCAAGTTTAGCAAATAATAGAAAACTAGGTGGTTTAGATTTTAATAAACGTCATCTTAAAATACTGACTTGAAGTTTTTAATAAATATTTTAAAACTAATTTTGGTATTTACTAAAGTAGAGCCTAGAATAAAAGCTAAAATAACCAAATCTTTAAAATTATCAAATAATGGGGAAAACAAGCAGAGAGGAGGTTTTTACTAGGTCTTTCCTGGAATAATGGAGTGAGTTGCTCAGTTTCAAGGTTGAAATTCCCATCTGAAAGATCCCACCTGCTTCTCCCGTTTTTGATGAGTCTCTGACACTTGGTGTGAAATTGGCATGTAATCATTTCTCAGAGTTTGGAAGATGTGTGGGTACAGCTGCATCTACTATTGAAAGTGCATCTGTTTTCATATATGAAATGTCTGTGAAGTATGAAAGCATGGTCATAGCTCCACCCTGTGGTGTGTTTTGGTTAAAGCTGTCTAAATTCTCTTCAATCTGTTAATCCTGGGTCAGCAAGCTACATGTTGCTTATGTTTGTAAATAACTCGTTGGAACACAGCCATATCCTTTCATGTATGTGCTGTCTGTGGTTGCTTTCTTGCTACAATGGCAGACTAGAGTAGTTGTAAGAAAGACTGGCCTACAGGGTGCCTGGGTGGCTCAGTGGGTTAAAGCCTCTGCTTTCGGCTCAGGTCATGATCCCAGGGTCCTGAGATCAAGGCCTGTGTAGGGCTCTCTGCTCGGCGGGGAGCCTGTTTCCTCCTCCCTCTCTGTCTACTTGTGATCTCTCTCTATGTCAAATAAATAAATAAAATCTTTAAAAAAGAAAGAAAGACTGGCCTACAACCAGCACAGGAGAAGCAGGATTGAGTCTCAGTAGATGCTGACATTGGATTTCTTGAGGACAGGAATATATTTTATAATAGGTACTTGTTAAATATTGAGTGAATGAATACATTATAAGCAGATGTGTCTGTACCCAGTTTAAAAGTCTGAAACGAGGGCGCCTGGGTGGCTCAGTTGGTTGGGCGACTGCCTTCGGCTCAGGTCATGATCCCGGAGACCGGAGATCGAGTCCCGCATCGGGCTCCCTGCTCGGCGGGAGGCCTGCTTCTCCCTCTCTCATTCCCCCTGCTTGTGTTCCCTCTCTGGCTGTGTTTCTCTCTGTCAAATAAATAAAATCTTTAAAAAAAAAAAATAAAAAAAAAAAAAAAGTCTGAAACGTTTCAAAGAAGGTATGACCTATTTCAGGCATACACACGTTAATTTTTTAAATATCCACGTACCATCCACATAGCCTTAGAAAGAAACCTGCCTCAGGCAGTTCAAGCCTCTTGAGCATAGCTCCCAGATTTCATTCACCTACCTTTGCATAAGAATTAGCTATGATCCTGAATTTGATTCTTGGCACTGCCATGTATGTATGTATGTATGTATTTCAGATTTTGTTTATTGGACCACCAGCTGGTGGCAGGGGTGGCAAAGGGAGAAGAACAAGCAGGCTCCCCACTGAGTGGGAAGCCCTGTGTGGGGCTTGATCTTAGGACACTGAAATCATGACCTGAGCTGAAGACAGATGCTAATTGACTGAGCCACCCGGGTGCCATGTATGTATGTATGTATGTATTTATAAAAAGGTTTTATTTCAGAGAGAAAAAGATCATGAGTGCAAACATGAGTGGGGGGGAGGGGCAGAGGGAGAAGCAGACACCTTGCTGAGTAGGGAACCCAATGTGGGGCTCAATCCCAACACCTGGGACACAACCTGAGCCAAAGGCAGACACTTAACCAACTGAACCACCCAGGCACCTTTTATTTTTAATTGGTCATTTTAATTTGAGATAATATTAGATTTATCGAAAAATGCAAAAATAGTTTCAGTATATCTTTTATGCAGCTTTCCTTTTTTTTTTTTAAGATTTTATTTATTTGAGAGAAAGTGAGCATGAGAGGGGAGAAGGTCAGAGGGAGAAGCAGACTCCCTGATGTGGGACTTGATCCCAGCACTCGGGATCACGACCCGAGCTGAAGGCAGTCGCCCAGCCGAGCCACCCAGTTGCCCCTCACACAGCTTTCCTTTATGTTTACATCTTATGTAACCGTAAAACAAATATCAAAACTAAGACATCCACGTTAGTTATATTAACTATAGACTTTATTTGCATCTCTTGAGTTTTTACTGTAATATACTTTTTCTGTTTCAGGATCTAATACACAATCCCAAATTCTATTAATTGTCAAGTCTCCTTAATCTCTTCCAATTTGTGACAGTATCTCAGTCTTTCCTTGTTTGTGACCTTAATACTTTTAAGGAGTAACAGTCTGTTATTTTGAAGGAACCCAAGTTTGGGTTTGTCTAGTGTTTTCTGAAAGTTCTGCATTATTGAAAAGGACAACACACAGATCTGCCCTTCTCAGTACATCATATTGGGGTAGATGATATATGTACTTACTATTGGTGATGTGGACCTTGATCACTTGATTAAGGTGCTGTCTGCTGGCTTTCTCCACTATAAAATTGCCATTTTTCCCTTTGTAATATCTGGGGTGGGGGGAAGATACTTTGCAAATGTCATGTTTTTTAAGCATTTGCCCACTAACTTTGCCATGTGGTAGTGATTTTCTGTTTTTTTTCCTGCCTTCCACATGTATTAATTGGAATTCTGTTGTAAGAACTGCCTATATTTGTCTATTTATTGAGTTACTTAGTATAGATTCTTGGGTCTTATTTGGGGGCTATAATCCAGTACTATTATTTATTTGCACAGGTTGTTTTTAACTTTGGCCCTCAGGAGCTCTTTCATGTTGGCTGTTAGGCCCTTTCAACATTGCTTTTTGTTTTTGCTTGTTTTTTAGTCCTTAATTACTAACTAGCACTACAAGATGATCCAGGTCTATCTTCTATTTCCTTGCCCATGCCCTGGATTCAACCATTTTCCCAAGGAGCTCTAGTTCCCTTCACTGGATAATGGTATTTAGAAACCAAAATTCTGGTTTGCAGGTATGCTTGTTGCTACTTAGATGTTACTGCTGTCAGTTCCTTTCAGAGGATAAAGCTAAGAAATGTATGTAGTATACTAACCAAAGCACATGCACGTCTTCATTTCACGTCCATAAAACGCAAACCATGAGTCCCTCCAACTCCAGTCCAGCATCATAGGATTCATTCTAGCCATCTCTCTGTATTTCTAACAGCAAGAAACCTGACTCTTATTATCCACAAAAACTTGCTTATTCAATCCTAGTCACATATAAGGTGATTGCAGAGTTGCTAAACCATATCTCTGAGAAACAAATTTGCCAACTAGAGTACAGTGTTTGTTCACAGTTCTTTTTAGTGTTCAGTATTTACTCAAGATGTTTTCCAGAGCAGTTGAGGTCCACTTCTTACCCACAGCCTTCAGTGTGGTTATGATTCATTGGTAATATGGTCATACTGTACTTGCTGTAGTATGTGTTCCATCTTTTGTATCCTGGTGGACTTTGTTTGTTTTACATTTACATTCACTAGAATTCACTCTGTTGTATGGATTTTGACAAATGTTGACAGGTATCCACTGCCACAGTTTAACATATGAAAGTCACATCACCCCCGAACTTTTCTCATGCCGTCCTTTTGTTGTTAATCCTTCCCTCCAGCCCATGGCACTGCTGATATGTTTTCTGACTCTGAGTTTTTCAAGAGTTTTGTATAAATGGAATTCTACAATATGTGGTCTTGGGTCTGGTTTCTTTCATTTACCGAAGGGCACTGAAGATTCGTCCATGATGTGTGAATCAACAGTTTCCTTCTTTTTCTCACTGAGTAGTAGTCATTTTGTGGATGTACCGTTGTTCATTTATTTACTAGCTCGAGGGCTTTGGGTTTTTCCATTTCTTAGCGATTATGAATAAAACTTCTATAAACATTTGCTTACAGGTTTTTGTGTAAACATGTTTTCATTTCTCTTGATAAACACCTAGGATTACTGGGTCATAAGGTAGGTATATATTTAAATTTACAAGAAATTGCCAAAATGTTCTGACTTCCATTTTGTACTTCCACCAGGAACATATGAACGTTCTGGTCATTCTGCCTCCTTACCAGCACTTGGCATTACCACTTTTCTTGTTTTTTTCTATTTAGCAATTCTAGGTACACCTTGTGGTTTTAATTTGCATTTCTCTCATGACTAATGGTGTTGGACATCTTTTCGTATGTTTATTTGCCATCTTTTTTTTTTTTTTTAACTTATTTATTTGACAGAGAGAGAGATCACAAGCAGGCAGAGAGAGAGGAGGAAGCAGGCTCCCTGCTGAGCAGAGAGCCCAATGTGGGCCTCGATCCCAGGACCCTGAGATCATGACCTGAGCTGAAAGCAGAGGCTTTAACCCACTAAGCCACCCAGGTGCCCTATTTGCTATCTTTTTATCTTAGAAAAGTGGTTCAAATCTTCACCTATTATTTTTCTTATTATTTGGTTTTGAGAGTTCTTTCTATAGTGTGCACACAAGTCCTTTGACATTGTAAGTATTTTTTTCCACTTTTGTCAAAAATTGGTCGTATGGATCTGTTTTGGGTTCTCTATTCTGTTCCATTCTTCTGCGTGTCTACCTTTCACTGGTATTACACTACCAATGTTTAGAAATTGGATAATGTGAGTCCCTCAGCTTTGTTCATCTTTCTCAAAATTGCTTTGGCTATTTCTAGTTCTTTTACTTATCCCTATAAATTTTACAGTGAGCTCGTTGATATCTACAAAAACACCTGCTGGGAGTGTTTATTGGGATTGAGTTTCAGCAGTGCTCTACAATATTAAGCATACAGATCCTGCATGTATTTTGTTAGATTTAAACTTAAACATTTTGGGAATGTTATTAAATGGTATTGTTTTTAAAATTTCCAATTCCGTCATTCATTATTAACAATAGAAATAGAATTGATTTTTATGTATTGACCTTATATCCTATAAATGTGATGAACTGTTACTAGTTCTAGGATCCTTTTTGTAGATTCTTTGAGATTTTCTCTGTAAACGGTCATGTTGTCTGGAATAGAAACAGTCTGTATTTCCAGTCTGTGTGACTTTTTTTTTTCTCTCTTTCTTCTGTTTTTATTGTTATTGTTGGTTTGGTTTGGTTTTTTTTTTTTGCCTTTACCGCACCAGTGTAATATTGGATAGTAGTAGTAAGAGAGCACATCTTGCCTTGTTCCCCAGCTTGGAGGAGAAGCATTCAGTAGAATTTTTGTGATTCTCTATAAGGTTAAGGAAGTTCCTTTCTGTTTGCTGAGTTTTTGTTTGCCTGTTTTGATCATGAATGGATTTTGTCAAATGCTTTTTCTGCATCCATTGAGATGATCATGTAGCTTTTCTTTAGTCTCTTATTATAGTGAATTGTACTGATTAATTTTCAAATGTGGAACAGGTTTACACTGCCAAGATAAACCCTACTACGCTATGGTGTATTATCCTTTATTATGTATTTCTGGATTGATTCAGTAATGTTTTGGTGATGGGTTTTTTTTTCCCATTGATATTCATGAGGAATATTGGGTCTGTTGTATTTTCATGATGCCTTTGTCTGGTTTTGGCATTAGGGTATGTGGATCTGAAAATGAGTTCAGGCTTTTTTCTATCTTTTCTGTTTTCTGAAAGACGTTGTGTAGAACTGGTATTATTTTTTTCCTTAAGTGTTTGATAGAATTCAGACATTTGATAGAAACCATCCGGGCCAGAAGTTTTCTTTGTTGGAAGATTTTGTTTGTTTTAATGATTTTATTTATCTATTTAGAATGAGAGAGACCCCCCCCCCCCGTGTGAGTGGGGAGAGGGGCAGAGCAAGAAGGGTAGAAGGCGTCCCCAGCTGACTCTGTGCTGAGTGCAGAATCCCGTGCCAGGCTCTGTCCCAGGCTCAATCCCATGACTCAGATCGTGAGGTCCTGAGCAGAAACTTAACCTACTGAGCCACGAAGGCGCCCCTGGTGGAAGGTTTTTAAACTACAAGTTCAATTTTTTTTTTTACTAGATACAGGACTTTTGGATTACAAATTCCTTCTTGGGTGACTTGGTAGTTTATGTTGTTTGAAAACTTGATCTGTTTCATCTGTGTTGTCAAATTTATGAACATAGTGTTGTCTGTAATATTTCTTTTTGTTGTCCTTTTTAATGTTCAGGAGGTCCATACTGATAGCTTCTTTTGTTCCTGATACAGTTTGTATCTTTTCTCTTTTTTGTTGGTCAGTTTAGGTAGGTGTTCATCATGTTCAGTGTGAATGTACCTTAGAAGAAGTTGTTAGATCGGCTGACAGAGCAAGATACCAACTGTGTGGTCTAAAAGAAACTCACTTTAAATATAAAGCCATAAATAAGTTAAAAGTAAAAGGATGAGGCGCCTGGGTGGCTCAGTGGGTTAAAGCCTCTGTCTTCGGCTCTGGTCATGATCCCAGAGATCCGGGATCGAGTCCCACATCGGGCTCCCTGCTCGGCGGGAAGCCTGCTTCTCCCTCTCTCACTCCCCCTGCTTGTGTTCCCTCTCTGGCTGTGTTTCTCTCGGTCAAATAAATAAAATCTTTAAAAAACCCAAAAAAACAACAAAGTAGACTTTAGAATAAGGAATATTATCAGCAATACAGAGGAACTCTACATAATGATAAAGGGGTCAGTTCCTCAAAACGTGCAATCCTAAATCCTGTATTGAGCTTACAACAGAGCTTCACATGAGGCAAAAACAGACCTGAAAGGGGAAATACACAAATCCACAACTGTAACTGGAGATTTCAATACTCGTTTCAGTAATTGATAGAGCAAGTGAACAGAAAATCATTACTGATATGTAAAATCTGAACAATACTATCAACCAACCACTGGCATTCACAGAATAATATCAGAGTATATATCCTTTTTAAGAACACATGGAACATTCACCAAATAGACCCTAGTCTGGGCCATAAAGCAAACCTTAACATATTAAAAAGAACAAATCATACAAAGTGTTTTCTTTCTTTTTTAAGATTTTATTTATTTATTTGACAGAAACACAGGTAGAGAGGGACCACAAGCAGGGGGAGTGAGAGAGGGAGAAGCGAGCTTCCTGCTAAGCAGGGAGCCCAATGCGGGGCTCCATCCCAGGACTCAAGGATCATGACTTGATGATTATTGGCGTGTTGGATTAAAATGTACTATCTTGTCTACTGTTTTCTAATTGTTTCATTTCTTTTCTGTTTACTTTTTTTTCTGTCTCATGTATGTTACCCAAGCATTTAATGATCCCATTTATTATTTCTATGAACTTATTATTTATATGTATTTAAAATTTTTTCCAAAAAGTAGCCATAGTTGACCTAGGGTTTATGATATATCTGTAACTAGAGTCCACCTTAAAATAATAAGGTATCACTTCACATGTAGGATAAGGACCTTACAAAAGTGTATTCTCAATTCCTCCTTTCCATCCTTTTGCTATTATTGTCCTACAGTTGCTTTTATCCATCCTGTAGACACATGGCACATTGCTGCTGCTTTTGCTTTGTACAGTAGACTCAGAGCAGAAGTCAGCAAACTGAGGCCTACTGGCCGAGTTCACCCTGCCACCTCTTTTTGTATGGCCTGCAAATTAGGAGTAGTTTTTAAATTTTTTAATGGCTGAAAAAGATCAAAAGAAAAAGATTTCTTGACACCCGGGAATTACATGGAACTAAACTTTTAATGCCTCAAAATAAAGTTTTATTGGACTATAGCTACAATCATTTCTTTGTTTTGCCAGTGTCTGCTTTCATATTTAAAGGCACTTAAGTGGTTGCAACAGAGACCATAAGGCCTGCAAAGCCTGGAGTATTTGCCTTTTACAGAAAAAAATTCTTTTTGCCAACCTCTGTTTTAGAGCAATTAAAAATAAGAAAAAGATTCATTTTATTTTACCTACATTTATTCCATTTCTAGCACTCTTCTTTGTGTGAACCTGTTTCTGCCTGATACCATATTCCTTCTGTCTGAAGAACTTCCTTCAACTTTTTTTTTGTAGACTTTGGCTAGCCCTTACTTAATTCCCTCAGTTTTTATCTGAGAAAGTCTTTATATCCTCCTCATTAAAAAAAATACTTTCTAGTTTTTATTTTTTATTTTACTTATTTATTTTAAAGATTTTATTTATTTGACAGAGAGAGAGAGAGTGTGTACAAGCAGGCAGAGCGAGGGAGAACTGGGCTCTGTGCTGAGCAGGGGGCCTGATGGGGGGCTCGATCCCAGGACCCTGGGACCATGACCTGAGCCAAAGGCAGATGTTCAACTGACTGAGCCACCCAGGCACTCCATTATATTTTCTAAGGTTAACAGTTTGTTTTTGTTTTTTTCTTTTAGTGCTTTAGGCACTTCACTGATGTCTGGTTTGTCTTTTCTGACAGAAGTTAACTGCAATTATCTTTGTTCCCCTGCATGTCTTTTATTCTCTAGCTGTCTTTAAGATTTTCTCTTTGTGTCTTTAAAAATATAATATACTAAGGCGTTCTTTATTTGTCTGGCATTTCTCTTTCCTATTGGTCTTTGGGCTTCTTTGTGGTTTCATGTCTGTTGTTACTTTTGGAAAATTCTTGGGATTATTTCTTTATATTGCGCTCTCCTCTTCCTGGGATTCCAATTTTGGGGTTAGGCTATTGATTTGTCCAGCAGCTCTTGGATGTCTTATTTTGTTTCCCATCCCCTGTTGTTTTTCCTTTGCATTTAAGTTGGGTAATTTCTACTGACTTACCCCATTCTCTTCTTCAGCTGTGTTGAGTCTACTGATGAGCTAGGTGCAGATGTTTCTCATCTCTGGTATTATCTTTTGCATTTGTGACATTTTCACTTGATTTTTTTCTTGAGATTTTATTTATTTGTGTGAGAGAGCACAAGCAGGGGGAGCAAAAGGCAGAGGGAGAAGTAGGCTCCCCGCTGAGCAAGGAGCCCGATATGGGACTCGATCCCAGGACCCTGAGCTGACCTGAGCTGAAGGCAGATGTTTAACTGACTGAGCCACCCAGGATTTTTTTTTTTTTGCAGAAATTACCCATCTTATCTTGCATATTATTCATCTTTTCCATCAGTCTTTAACATATTAATCATAATTATTTTGAATTCCCTGTCCCAGCATCTGGATCACATTTGTGTCTAGTTCTGATGTTTTCATTTACTTCAATTTTTTTTCCCAAACCCAACCTAGTGTAGGATATAGCAGACGCTGAGATATATACAATTTGTATCTGGAAATGGAAATACCTTTCCCCTTGCTAGGCCTTTAATGGAGGTAAGGGATGAGTTAATCTAATTGGGGTTTGGTCTTGGTTTAAGGTCTGTTGCTAAGGTTATCTGCAATGTACCACAGGTATCAAATTCTGGAGTCATACCTGGGATGTAGAGCAGGTGCTTATTTGCTAAGCAATGTCCGCCTTCAACTTCTTTCTGCATTGCACCCAAGAGGAGGTCTCTACGTGCTCTTTCTTGTCCTCCTGTCCCTCTCCCACTGATTTCCATTTTGACTTGTTTCTGGAAGTTTGTTAGCTTGGGAGGTGGGTGGTGGAGTGTTCCTGATTCTGGTTAGGACTCAGGTTTAGGCAGGCATCATGTCCCTGCATCTCAGGAGGGTAGCCTTCTCATTTTTCTTGTTCCTCCTACCTTGCTGTTCTGGAGCCAGCAAATATTCCTACCCATTCCCCCTGGGATACATTTTTCTTTTTCTTGTTCCCTTCCCCTACAGATTAAGTATTGTGCTCCTTAAGGGGAAAGCATCCCAGTGGATTCATGCTTGTACCCTCTCCCAGGTCTGCACCACAACAAATACTTTCTTGGGGCTCTTTCTGATCTCTTTTATGAGTTTACAGAGAAAAACCTGTAAGAGGGCAGAAACTCTCAATTTCTATGGTCCTCTAGGAGCTCACCAGCCCACATCTGGCCTTCAGCAGTTCATTAACCATCCTAATTGAACTATTACAAGTGTCTGGTTGTGTCTACCCCCAGCAAGAGGCCCTACTCTGCTTTTTCTTCTGGTGCCTACCTCTCCTTAGATTCTTGACCAGTAGGTTGTCCTGGGACTACCGTTCTCTGATTGGTTTAGAAATATTGTAGATTGTAGTTTGTCTAGTCTTTTCTTTGAGAGGGTGAGGGTGTGTGTGTGTGTGTGTGTGTGTGTGTGTGTGTGTGTGTATTTTTTAAAGTACTTCCCTACATCCCCTAGAAGAAGTCAGATGTCTTTGTATTTTTACTATATTTGTAGCTATTACTAACCCATATATAAAAGAATATAAATGGTATGCTGCATGTATTCTAATAGTTTTACTTTCCACTCAGAATGATATTTGTGCAGTTCAGACAAAGGACAGATTATTACAGCAATAGCAATATCCAGAGGATCATCATTTGTACTGCTTCCCCTCCCCTTGCCCCCAAGTCCCATGGGTGGATTAAGATGGATGCCTGCACATGGAATGGATTGATTTATATAGGAGGACGCTGAGCTTAGGAAACCTGGAACTGTTACAGTAGGAAGTAGTATTTCTGTTCTTTGTTTTAAGAGAGGTATTGCCTTTATTATAATAGACAATATGCATTACTTCCCTTTGTTCCAAGGAAGAGACTAGATCTTCTCAGGTTGTAAGCCAGAGTCAAACAGTGTTGCCACTGTGGACATTTGGGGTTAGATACTTCTTAGTTGCAGGGACCTGCCCTGTGCATTGTAGGGTGTTAAGCAGCATCCCTGGCCTTTGCCCACTGCATGCCAGTAGTACCTCTTCTCCCAGTGTGTCCACTAAATATGTCTCTGGACATTGTCAAATATCTTCTGATGGGCAGAACCACCCTGATTTGAGAACTACTATGGTAAGTGAACTTACCCTTGGCTCCAGAGGGAGTCGCTGTCTTGCAAAGTTTGCTATCCAATCTTTAAAAGATAGTATTGAACAAAGAGCAATCAGTGCCTCCTTTTGCAAGATGTACGGAAATGCATGTTATCCATGGACTACCACTGTCTCCCAACATTGGTTTTAACTTTAAAGGAATGCTGTGTCTGCCATTGATTATTTGATTTGTTGAGATTTGTTGATCTCTCTGTCAAATAAATAAATAAAATCTTAAAAAAAAAGTCAATCTCCTTATTTAAAAAAAAAAAATCTACTCTCCTCCCAATAATACAAGCAGCTTGGAATGCTTTAACTCCAGCCACCACTTCTCTTATGTTCTTTTCAGCTAGTATTGTTTTGTTCTGATTCTCTTATGCAAACATCATTAATATATTATTGTTTTATACAGTGTTTAAATTCACCTACTTTTTTTTTTTAAGATTTTATTTATTTGACAGAGAGATCACAAATAGGCAGAGAGGCAGGCAGAGACAGGGGAGGAAGCAGGCTCCCTGCTGAGCAGAGAGCCCAACGTGGGCCTTGATCCTAGGACTCTGAGATCATCACCTGAACTGAAGGCAGAGGTTTAACCCACTGAGCCACCCAGGTGCCCTCACCTATGTTTTTTTGCCCTTGATTCTCTATCTCATTCCTTCCTTGTATGATCATTTTCTTTCTTCCAAGTAATTCCTTTAGTCAACAATTCTCAGTTGACAGTTGTTTTTTTCTTAAGTATTTTGAAGATAATAGCTCTGGCTTCCATTGTTGCTAATGAGAGCTCTGCTATTGGTCCAATTTCTAATCATCATTTTTTATTTTTATTTTTTTTATTTTTTATTTTTTTTATTTTTTTTGGGAGCCCGATGTGGGGCTCGATCCTGGGTCTCTGGGATCATGACCTGAGCTGAAGGCAGTCGCTTAACCAACTGAGCCACCCAGGCACCCCTCTAATCATCATTTTTTAAATAAGTAATTGGTCTTTTTTTCTTTGGCTGTTCTTAAGATCTCCTTTATGTCTTGGACTTACTCAGCTTTTCTAAACACATCTATATGTAGATTTTTTTTTTTTTTATTGGGATTGGTGTGATTTTTAAACTTATAAAACCACATTTTAATCAATTTTAGAGGATTTTAAGCTATTATTTTGAAATATGCAAGCAAGCTGTGTTGCATTCTAAACATTAAAAAGCAAGTAAATAATGAAGCCGTTTGGGGGAGAGGAGGGTTGTGTCTGCAGTGTCTTTCTACAGAGTGGAAGGCCTTCCTGAATCTGCTGTGAGTTGTTACAAATACCATTTAGAGGTAAACCAGACACTGGGAGGCATGCAGGGAAATAGAAATGGGAATGATGGGCATATTCCCAGGAAGCAGTTAAGACTAAAAGGAGAAACCTAACTCCATGAATGTTTGAATGTTTTTTCCCACAGTCAATAGATCCTCTTTAGCAACATTTAACTAGAAATATCGGGCTGTGTGTGTCTCCTTTGTGTTCCATAGCATACTGTTCTTCCCAGAGAGTAGCAGAGCACATGGAATTGTCATGTCCTGTTTTGTTTTGTTTTTCGCTGTAAGTTAAAATGTGAACTAGACTGTGAACAACACCAGGACAAGGACTGTACCAGATTTGTTAAAATTGTATCCCCAGCACCCAGCCTAATGGTTGGTGTATAGTAGATGCTCAATAAAAATGCATTGCATCAGAGAATGAATAATTTGGAGGCAGATGTATTGAATGTCTAATAATTACTTTTTTTTTTAAAAATATATTTATTTAACAGAGAGAGAGATCACAAGTAGGCAGAGAGGCAGACAGAGAGAGAGGAGGAAGCAGGGTCCCCACTGAGCAGAGAGCTCTATGCGGGCCTCGATCCCAGGACGCTGAGATCATGACCTGAGCTGAAGGCAGAGGCTCAACCCACTGAGCCACCCAGGCGCCCTAATAATTACTTTTTCTGTGTTCAGTGCCACAGAAAAGTGCTTTACCGGTTTTTGGATTTCACGAACAAGTTAAAACATTGATCTTTTTTGGTTTTTTAAAACTATAGTAAGCAGGGTACCTGGTTGGTGCAGATGGTGCATCTGCCTTCTGCTGGGGTCATGATTTTCCATCCTGAGATGGGGCCCCCAGCAGGAATGGGGGTGTCTGCTCTGCCTTTCCTCCTGCTCATACTCTCTCTTTGTATCTGTCTCAAATGAATAAATAAAAATATTTTAAAAAAAACTACTGTAAGCATTTCATAAAATAAAATTTTAACACTGTAAAGGTAGGTGACACATGATAAGATACTATTACCTTTTATGAAAAACTCCCACATTGTCTTTTTTAAAACCTCATTTCCCACCTGATTAGTGAAAATATCATTGACGGCTCCTTATTCACAGAAGGGCTATTGCAACCCTATTCATACAGAAAAGAAAGTGTAAAGTAGAGGTGCCCCTAGCTCAATAGGCTTTATGATAAATAAAACGCACACAACCGACAGCGTTACCCTGTACTGTGCGAGTACATCCTGCTACCGTCCTGGAAGATTAGGGAAAGAAACGTCACCAGAGAAAGGTTTGCCACTTTGACTACTGAAATACCGCAGTAGGACGAGTACGGACAGATTATCCTACCGTACCTTTTGGTCCAAAGTCCTGAGGTACTTTGTATAAAGCTGGAAGAGTGGGGGACCTGGAGAGCAAGGGAGAAGTGAGTGGTCAGGTCTCAGGTTTTTGGAGAGGGGCGTGACTCAGTCCGGGTCTCTGGGGGTGTGGCCGGTGTTGGCGGGGCGGGGCCTGTGGCGGCCGGGCGCGCTCGGGGCGTGGCTTCACCGCGGCAGTCGGCTGAGCCGGTAGGCTTCCGCTGTAGTTGCTCAACGGCGGTGTTCCGGGACCATGACGGGCGACCGGCCTCCGAGCGATCGCTCCGCGTCCCCGCGGCCGCTGCACTCGGCGCAGGCCGTGGACGTGGCCTCGGCCTCCAATTTCCGGGCTTTCCAGATGCTGCACTTGCACCTGGACCTGCGGGCCGAGTTCGGGCCTCCCGGGCCGGGCCCCGGGAGCCGGGGGTTAAGCGGCACGGCGGTCCTGGAGCTGCGCTGCCTGGTTCCCGAGGGCGCCACAGAGCTGCGGCTCGACTCGCACCCGTGCCTCGAAGTGACGGCGGCGGCGCTGCGGCGGCAGCGGCCGGGCTCGGAGGAGCCGCCCGCGGAGCCCGTGCCCTTCCACACGCAGCCCTTCTCGCACTACGGCCAGGCCCTGTGCGTGGCCCTCCCGCAGCCCTGCCCGGGCGGCGAGCGCTTCCAGGTTCTGCTCACCTACCGCGTCGGGGAGGGACCCGGGGTGAGTTCGACCCCGGGGTCCAGCCCCGCGGCCGTCTCATGGGGCCGCTTCCTGCCCGCCCTTCCCGCCTGGTTGCTGGTCCCCGGACCCGTACTCACGGCCACCCTCGTATGGAGAGAAGATGCTTCCGCCCTTGCCTGGAGGGGGCCCGCCCCTCCCTGGCGCACGCCTCTCGCGCTCCTACCCTCAGCGCCCCCTTTTCCTCCCAGGCTACCGCGCTTTCCCCTTCCAACTGGCTTCCGGCCAGTCTCCAAGCTGTGCACCTTTGCCCTTCCTGCCTCTCCTCCCCATCGGTGCTGTTTCCCTCTCACCCCCCTGCCGGGTTGCCCTTGCTGCCTGCAGGGGAAACCCTATCCTATCCTGTGCGACTTTCTGGATAACCGGCTATTTATAAGTCGACTTCAGCGTTTCACCGGGCTTTGGGGCCTAGGTCCCTGACAATGAGCTACTTTTTGCCTTCCTGGCAGCCCTGGACAATGCCGGCTAATTAGCCCTGGGTGCTGACTCAGCCCTTTGTCCGTGTGCTCTTGCGGAGCCACAGACCGGAGTAACTCTGAACCGCAGAGTTATTTTGTTTTCTTCTGTGAAATCCTAGATTTGTTTAATGGAAGAATTTGAGTAAAAATGAGAACTAGAATTAGGGTGTTCTAGGCTTTGTAGTTGGCCCTGTTATTACTCTTGGTTGACCCTTAAATATTGATTGACCCTTAAAAATTACATTTTGGAGTGGGGGACACTATTGGAACTAAAAGGATGGATGGTTATGTGACTTATATTTGTAAGAGTTTGGAACTCCATAAAGAGTCCTGAGGCTGTGGTTGGTAGTCATTTCTCTGGTGGGGTGGGTCACAAGTTTCATGGGTAGCCTGCTTGCCTACAATCAAAGTGTGCTTATCCAGCTAGCGGTTGCTTTCACTCTTAGAGCGGGCCAAAATGACAGTTCTGTTTCAATTTTTATTCATGGAATAAATGAACCCATGATAGAACTTGTTTAAAAAATGAAAAGTTCAAAGCAGTGCAAATTGACCTGTGCTAGCTTCTGGTTTGGGGCAAGAACTAGGAATTAAACAGGAGTTAACTGGAAACATCAATCGCTCTCTGAAATTGCCTACTGAAAACGACACCTCAAATTAAACAGCAATACTGAATAGCTTTCTTTAGAGTTGTAAGAGCAGACACCCATACTTTGCACTGTGAAGGTCTTCATTAAAGCCACCTGTATGTATTCCTTCTTCTCATTGCCACCATCCCGAGGGAGGGCTCTTACCTTAATCACTGTATGGTAGAGCCTCGCCCCGACTTTAGACTCTTTCTTATATAGTGGAAATACTTGTAATAACAGGCTCCTTCATTCTCTCCTCTATGTCATTATAAACAAAAAAAACCTTAATCAAAGATGATGAATAAGGAATTATGGCATGGTGGAGGGGATGACCAGTATTTATTAAAATGTGCCAGCTACTAGTCTGTGTGCTTGACAAAAGTTAAATGAGTTGTCTTTATGTAACTGCCTAATATAATGCCTAGTCCCTAGTGTTAGTCTTATTGTTAACTTATTAAATTTCTTTCAATAATAGGATTAAAGACAGATTAAGGATGCTGGGTGGTTTAGTCAGTGAAGTGGTTGACTCTTGATGTCAGCTTAGGTCATGATCTCAGAGTCGTGAGACTGAGACCTGCCCCACACTGGGCTCCGTTCTAGACGTGGAACCTCCTTCAGATTCTTTCTCATCCTCTCCCTCCCCTGCCCTGCCGCAAAGGATTAAAAACAATTTAGATTAACAAGAAAAGTGAGCAGATAGTGCAGAGTTTCCATATACCCTTCCACATACAGACTGCTCTATAAGCATTTTGCAAATATGATACATCTATTAGAATTAATGAACCAATACTAACACAGTATTATCAACTAAAGTTCATGGTTTTGTTTCTTAAGGATTTTATTGATTTATTTGACAGAGAAAGAGAGAGCAGCAGCAGAGGGAGAAGCAGGCTCCCCACTGTGCAGGGAGCCTGATGTGGAACTTGATCCCAGGACCCTGGGATCATGACCTGAGCCGAAGGGAGATGCTTAACCAACTGAGCCACCCAGGTGCCCCTAAAGTTCATAGTTTTGTTTTGTTGGGTTTTTTTGTTTTGTTTTGTTTGTTTTTTTTAGTTTTTTCTTAGGCTTTACTTAATATCTTTTTCTGTTCCAGGATCCTACCCAGAATACCACAGTATATTTAGCTTTCATATATCCTAAGGTTCCCCTTGGCTATGACAGTTTCTCAGACTTTCTTGTTTTTGATGACCTTGACAGTTTTGAGGAGTATTGGTCTGATATTTTATAGGGCACCTCTCTATTGGAATTTGTCTGTTTTTCCCATGATCAGACTGGGGTTATTAAAAAAAAAATTTAAGTTTATTTATTTATTTATTTTAAGATTTTATTTGACAGAGAGAAACACAGCCAGAGTGGAACACAAGTAGGGGGAGTGAGAGAGGGAGAAGCAGGCTTCCCGCTGAGCAGAGCCCGATGTGGGACTCAATCCCGGGTCTCTGGGATCATGACCTGAGCTGAAGGCAGTCACTTAACCAGCTGAGCCACCCAGGCGCCCCTTAAGTTTATTTTTTACAGATGTTTTAGGTTAACAGCAAAATTTAGTGGAATATCCCAAAGGTAAAGTGCTGTCTTCACATCATGTTCAGAGTACACGGTATCAACAGGATTTTGTTTGATCTTGACCTCACTTATCTGGCCAAAGTAGTGCTGGTTTTTCCACTGTGGTATTCCATTCTTGTCCTTTCCATCTGTACCACACTCTTTGATAGGAGGCTAATTAAAATTTTCACACACACACAAAAGAAACTCAAGCAAAGAGAAAGCCAACATTCCATGTGGCGTCTATGCCTCTTAAAAGTAGGTCTCCGATACCAATGTCCAAAGCCTTTGGGTCCGCCTGCCGAGGCATGCCTCCCACCTCTGTATCTAAAACCCACCTCCACTTCCCAGGAATCGCCTATCCATGCCTTTTTTCACGTTGCTTTCCATCTGCTTGTGAATGTTTTCTTTCGTTTTCACCCATCTCGGTCCTACTCACCTTTAAACCAGGAAGTTTTGCTTCACCTCTGAAACCTTGCCAGAGTTATTGAATCCTTTTCTAAATTCTAAGTGGCCTTTGGTGCTGACATATCCTCCACTCCCTCCAAAAATTGGATTTGTAACGATCGTTCAAATTTCCCATTGGTTAAAGGCTAACAGAAAACAAATTAGAAGTGTATATAGCCGGGGACCTGGCTGGCTTGGTCAATAGAGCATGCAACTCTTTTTTTTCTTTTTTTTTTTCTTTTAAGATTTTATTTATTTGACAGAGAGAAACACAGCCAGAGAGGGAACACAAGCAGGGGGAATGAGAGAGGGAGAAGCAGGCCTCCTGCCGAGCAGGAAGCCCGATGTGGGGCTCCATCCTGGGTCTCCTGGATCATGACCTGAGGTGAAGGCAGTCGCTTAACCAACTGAGCCACCCAGGCACCCCTAGAGCATGCAACTCTTGATCTTGGGGTTGTAAGTTTGAGCCCCATGTTGGGAGTAGAGATTACTGAAGAATAAAATCTTTAAAAGAAATTTTAAAAATTACATATAGCCAATGCCTATGATGGAAAATACATTTATTCTGAGAATGTAAGTTTCAGGAATGGAGAACGCATATTAATCACAGACTCCTCCCATTTCTGCTTTTCTGTGGCTTTTATCACAAGTTCAAATACAGCTGCTTCTCAATTGGTTTTTGCTTCTTTTTTAATGAGAAACTACCAAACTGTGAAGGACTCAGGGGAGGAAGCCAGGATGCCAGGGTCAGAGGCCATGTCTGGAATTCTTAAGATACCCAGTGGGACACAGTGAGAAATAGACCCTTTGTGGTGTTTCTACTATGTGAGGTGGATGTCAATACCTTGGCATGGATTCTGTGGTTGATTAAATACACAATAGGAGAGAACTTCCTTGTCAGGACCAAACTGCTGGCAGGATTGTAAGTGTTACCTAAAACTCTCCCCTGGCAGCCAGCTCTGGCTGGACTGAGCTCATGTAGGGGGTGTTAGTTTTGAAATGTTCTTCTGTTCTCTTAGGTCTGCTGGTTGGCTCCCGAGCAGACGGCAGGAAAGAAGCCTTTTGTCTACACCCAGGGTCAGGCTGTGCTGAACCGGGCCTTCTTCCCTTGCTTTGACACTCCTGCAGTAAAAAGCACATATTCAGCTCTTGTCGAGGTAAGAGGATTAAGGTTAAGTGAACCTGCCATTGGGATTGAAAGTTTCAGATCTATCTGGTCACTCTTCAACTGGTAAATTGTTAAGAGCCATCTGGTCATACTGTGCAAAATTTCACCACGTACAGAAATTTTCTCCGTGCTAAATCCCATCAGCCTGGCACGAGTTTAGTTTCTTGAAACCTCTGTGTTCTCCAAGACAGGCTCCCGGTTGTGGCTGTTACCATGCAGATTGCCAGCCATGCTGTTCTTCCAAGGAATCAAAAGGAGACTCTCTCAGGATAAAATCTAAGCTTTCTCTTTTGTCAGGTCCCAGATGGCTTCACAGCTGTGATGAGTGCTAATACCTGGGAGAGGAGAGGTCCAAATAAGTTCTTCTTCGAGATGTGTCATCCCATCCCCTCCTATCTGATAGCTTTGGCCATCGGAGATCTGGTTTCGGCTGAAGTTGGACCCAGGTAGGAGACAAGACCCTCACAGGCAAGGTTGGGCTGACCTTGAGGCAAGGAGGGCTCTGAGCACTGGCCCAGCTGGGATGGTTCTTGGGACAGTCTTGCATCCGTTCTGAATGGACAGCCTCTCTGTAGCCTGGAAGCGTGTGACATGAGTACAGAGGGAGGACGGGCTCTCCCCACTTCCACCCCCTCCAGTTCTCATCCTGCTGTCTGAAATGAGGTCATTAGTCCTGTTAGCAGTGGGAGCTCCTGTCCTGGGCCCCCTTGTGGAGTGCAGTTGGCAGCAGTTCTAGAAGACTCATCTTTGCTAGTAGCTTTTAGCTCTGAATTCCCTTGTAGCAATTTTATTTGCTTTTTAATCTTTGTACCAAATCTCCCCCGTTTTCTCTAGCACATAATTCCCAGAAATACACAACTTCAATCTCATTGTTCCCCTCTGGAGGGAAAAGTCGAAGCTCCTTCTTTTCTCCAGATACATATACCTGAACCCATGGTGGCAGAGAGACCTCTGTGAAATTAGATGTTAACGGAGATGAATAAGGGTTTTGTAAGGTTTTCTGCAAACAGAAGCTTGAGCAGGAGTGTTGTTTTTTCCTGGCTCTCCTCTCATCTGCCAGTACAGCATAATCCCGCGGTAAAGTGCCCAAAGGCTGGGCAGTTAAGCTGTGGCACTTCTCCTGGCTGTGTTGCTACGACCCTGCTCTCAGGTCGTGGAGGCGGTGGTGACCTTGACCTCATTGGTTACGAGTTTCAGATCTCATAGCTGGGCTCAGTAGCCCTGTTAAGATTGTGAATCTTCGTTCCCGGGCTTCAGAGAGAATGAGAGATGGGATGCCTCTGCTTGCAGCCCACACTCAGAGCGGTGCCAGTCTTGAAAGCCCGGTGCTCTCCTGTCACGAAGGTCTCTGACAGACGGTGGTAGGGAAGCCAGGGAGCGCCAGGGCTACCAGTGACCAGAAAAAAGAGAGTAAAGGAATGATTTTTTAGAGAATTTACTCTTACTATGGTTCTATTAGTAAGAGTATGAACTACTTATTTTTTATTTATAAAGACTACTTATTGAGAGAGAGAGAGAGCAAGATCATGAGCAGGAGGAGGGACAGAGGGAAAATCAGGGAGCCTGATGCAGGACTCAGTCCCAGGGCCGCAGAGATCATGACCTGAGCCGAAGGCAGATGCTTAACCACCTGAGCCACCCAGGCGCCCAGGAGTATGACCTGTTAACGAGAAATGAAAGAAAAATGTATTCTGAACACACCAGAAATAATGATTTTTTTCCCCGAGCCTTCTGTAATAAAATTCAGTCCAGGCGATAGAATCCATTTAACTGGTGACGAAGACTTCTTCCTCCCCCTCTCAGGTAGACAGTCCTCGCCTCGCAGGGAACATCTTAGGGTCTCGTGAACGTGTGTTAGAGGAGAGGGTCCTCTGGCAGACTTTACCACCAGTCTCAGTCCCTGTTACCACAGGACGAGAATCCTGGGCAGAAGAGGTAGTGGGTATGTCCTAGTCATGTTTTATTTATACTCTCTTCTGGTCCTTATACAAGCTTACCGAGGGGGTTCCTGTTGTCTCCATGCCGCAGCTAAGCACACTGAGGCTTCTGGTGGGCTTGGCTGTGCAGAGTCACATCGTTGGCAGAACTGGAGTTCTGCCTTTCCAGTCCAGGCCTTTGTATTGCAAATCCAGTCCTTGTTGTGTAGCCTACTGGCGATACAATTCCAGCTTGACTGAGAATATTCCAGTTTCTTTTGACAGAAATCTCTGTGCTAGAGGAAGTATCTTGGATGCCACCCGTCTAGCCTAGCCTTCACCTTCTAGCTGGTGCAAGCTAAACCGGTCTGGGTTGAAGGACTTTGCTAGTTGTGATATCCAAGCCGACCACAAAACAATTCCTTGAAGACTTTGACTCTTATGTCTTGGTCTTTTCTCAGCCCTATCACATCATTTTTGGTGACTTTTTCTTCCATGTGGATTACCTGGCCCAAGGCCCAAGGATGAGGGTGGCTTCAGGGTCCCTCAGCCTCCTCTACTCGGGGACCCTCTCCACCTGACCCAACCCTGACACTCATGGGCACACACTCTACAGTTTAGGGGCTAGCTGGGGGCGTTCACATGAGCTGTGCTGGAGCAGAAATTTTAAACACCTTTGCCTTCATTTTCTGACCCTACCTCCCCCAACCTGCCAGCCCACTGGTGGCCCCACTCCCGCTCTACCTGCTTCTCAGGCTCACTGAGGCCTTTCTTCCTGCAGGCCCTGTGTTTCCTCCTGGGCAGCTAGCCTCTCGTGGCCTGGCCCGTCTTTTCTTTGTGGCCCAGGTGTGGGGTTGGTCCTCTCTTCCCAACACCGAAAGCCACCTTGTGTGCTGTCCCACAGCTCTAAAGTCCAGCCCCAGGTCCTGCTGTCCCCTTTCTCTACTTCTGTACCTGGGGGTCTGAGAGGAGAAGTAATGCAGCCATGTGTACTGATTCTACTCCCTGTTTCTGGTTCTTGGTAAAAAGTTGGAGTCCAAAGTTGAAGTAGGGGTGCCTAGGTGGTGCAGCTGGTTAAGCGTCTTCCTTCAGCTCAGGTCGTGATCCCAGGGTTCCAGGATTGAGCCCTGCTTTGGGCTCCCTGCTCATCCGGGAGCCTGCTTCTCCCTCTGCCCTTCAGCTGCCTTGCTCTATCTCTTTCAGATAAAATTTTTTTTTAAGTTGAAATAGACATTTATGTGGTTTTTAAGAAAAATAGGACGGATGTCATCTTTAGCTACAGCCCTGCTTTCAGTATTGCTCACCAGTCCTTTTACCTGCCTAGTTCACTCTCCTTAAAGGAAGACTTTCGTCTTAAATTTCCTATTCAGACACCAGACCGTCCTTCCGAGCAGATGACCTTGTCTCCTGCTTTATTGAGAATATTTAATTCATCAGATATGGTTATGTCTGCTTCCTATTTTCCATGTAAAAAGTCATCTTTATTTTATTTTATTTTATTTATTTATTTGACAGAAGAATCACAAATAGGCAAAGAAGCAGGCAGAGAAAGAGGGGGAAGCAGGCTCCCCTCCGAGTGGAGAGCCTGATGTGGGACTCGATCCCAGAACTCTAAGATCACAACCTGAGCCGAAGGCAGAGACTTAACCCTCTGAACTACCCAAGTGCCCCAAAAAGTCATCTTCATCTGCTGTCATCCTCCTCTTTTGCCCTCCAAGCTCTGAAGAGGTTTGCCCTTCCTTCTGTTAAGGCTGCCTCTCCACATTTGAGCCACCATCGATCCAGCCCCTCCCCAAATCCGGTGGGGCTTTGCCTCATTGTTTACCCCTCACTCTTCAGATGTGTAGCCTTCTCCCCAGTTAGCTCTTTCCTTCCAACCCTAACCCCATTCCTGTCTCTCATAGCTCAAAAAGAAAGCAAAAAACAAGCTCATTGACTCCACATCTTCCTAGCATATGGCTTCCACATTCCCTCCTAGCACAAGTCCCTACTTAGCCGAGTTTCTTTCAAGAGAAGCATTTCTTCTCCCCACTCCCCAGCCCCCCGCCGGCCACGTACTACTTGGACCTGTGGGAATCCAGCACCTCTCCCCGCCATGCCACAGAAACTCCTGGAGTAAGACAGGCCTTCTTCCTTCGTTGTGTAGCTCGTGGGCCCCTCCTCAGTCCTTGTCTTGGTGTTCTGCACTTTCCTTCTGCCTCTTGGCCCTCCTCTGGCTTCCCTGATGCAATTCTGTCCTGGTTCCAGGACCGCCTGGCTTGTCCTTTCCGGTCTCCTTTGTCGGCTCTTCTCCGCCCAGCACCCCCCGTGTGCTGGTGTTGTCCAGGACTCTGCTTCAGACCCTTTCTCCTCTCCTCCATACTTGTCTTGGGGACATACACTTGCTTTTATAATTTAAAGGTATCCTCTGGATGTTGCAGCTAGAGTGATCTCTCAGAACTCAATCTGATAATGCCACTTACTGGTTTGGTTTATTTATTTGAGAGAGAGAGAGAGAGAGAACATGAGCAGGGAGGAAGGGCAGAGGCAGTGGGAGAAGCAGACTCCTCACTGAGCAAGGAGCCTGATGCGGGGCTTGATCCCAGGACCCTGGGATCATGACCTGAGCTGAAGGCAGACACTTGACCAACTGAGCCACCCAGGCGTCCACCACTTAAAAATGCTGTCATGGCTCTGAAGGGCCAGCTGTGACATATCAGGCCCCCTGTGACTGGACCCTCGAGGGCCTCTCTTCCCGCCCTTCCCCCCACCCACAGCCCCAATCTGACAGTGAGTGTTCCAGTAGCCCAGACTCTCGGGGGTTTTGGCCCGCACACAGTTTCCACTCCTAGGCCCTAGCTTCTGCTCCTTGGGAAGCACCTGCTCCTTCTCCTCCTGCTAGAACAGTTCCTGAGCTTCCACAGGGGCAGAGAGGAAGCCTTCCCTCCTCCTGACCTGGAACCCATCCCCTTTGCTATCTTCGATGCTGTCTTCTTCCGTCTTCCCCACCCACTTTATAGATGGGTGCACTGAAGCTCAGAGAGGTAGGGACTTTTGCAAGGTCACATTCAGTGCTGGAGACAGAACGTGACAGTGCTGTGAGTTAGAGCCTGTTGCCAATGGGAGGCAGCCCCTCCACGGCTGTGCGAGGTCTTATTGATAGGTATGGTGAGCAGTCTGGGACCCCTGCAGGCGACCTGATCTGGTGCATCCTGCTTCTGTGGCTGGCCATGCTGTCAAATCGTTTGGCTCATATAAGAGATAGCCAGATTTCTCCGGGTACTTTTGGGATTGGGTCTCCATGACAGGTCTCCAAAGACCAGCCTGCTTTTTCTGTGCTCTTGTCCTTAGGAGCCGGGTGTGGGCTGAGCCCTGCCTGATCGAGGCTGCCAAGGAGGAGTACAACGGGGTGATAGAAGAATTTCTAGCCACAGGAGAGAAACTTTTTGGACCCTACGTTTGGGGCAGGTGTAGTATCACATGGATTCTGATGTCTTTTGCTAAACCGAGTCCCTGGTTTCCCCCTCTCTTCCTTCTGGTGTTTCTCCTCCTCCTGTCTCTCCTGGAGCCAAGTTCCCCAGTCCCCGGAGTACAGGAGAGGAGGAAGGGGAAGGGAGAAGCCAGGCCTCCTTCACTGTTGCTGAGGAGGGGACCCCAAGAGAGGGTTCTTGAAGTGATAAAAATGGGCCTCCAGCTGCTGTGTGCGAAGCTGGGGACACAGTGTCAGGGGGCCTCTGTGACTTACCTCTCCTGGTTGCTCGAAGCAGCCGCACACTCCCATTTTCCCCTTGACATCTCCAGACCTTAGCCTCCTCAGATCCAAGGCTCTGTTAGAGCTGTGTGACCCCAAGCGAGCCATCAGTGAGCTAACTGTGACACAGCTGATGATACGGCCATACCCTGCTGGGAAGGAGAACAGGGAGCACCTTTCAGAGAGCCGCCTCCAAGAGAGCAAAACCTGGGGAAAGGGAGGTCCCAGCGACCTGGCTGGAGGACGGGGGACCCCGGGGGTGATTTCAGCACTGGGCCCAGGGTTGTGTGCAGCCTTTTTGGTGGCTGCGTCTCTCAGGCCTGAAGATCCTGCGCAGGGAGGTGAGGCAGGGTCTCTGCCCTGGGGAGTCAAGGCCTGTCTGTGACCTCCCGCTCTCTCGGCAGGTATGACCTGCTCTTCATGCCACCATCCTTTCCATTTGGAGGCATGGAGAACCCTTGTCTGACCTTTGTCACCCCCTGCCTGCTGGCAGGGGACCGCTCCTTGGCCGACGTCATCATCCATGAGATCTCCCACAGTTGGTTCGGGAACCTGGTCACTAATGCCAACTGGGGTGAATTCTGGCTCAATGAAGGGTTCACCATGTATGCCCAGAGGAGGATCTCCACTGTCCTCTTTGGTAAGCCAGCTCGCGGTGCCAGCCTTCTCCAAGAGATCCCATGCCCCGTTCTTTCTGTGCAAGGCCAATGTGGTCTCCTTTGGGATTTGGGGACACAAGTGGCTTGAAGGGAGGGGCAGTAGTGTAGCGAGCTCTGGTGAGAGACCAGCGAGGACCAACTCTAGACAAGAGTGGCACCAAGTCGGTAGCCAGTGGGGGAGGGGTCTCAGAAACTTTATGTTGGCTGTGTGAACTGATGGGGGGCCCAAGAGTGAAAGGACCCCTCATCTAAGAAGCTGAAACCTCACTCGATGCCCTGTTCTCCCAACAGCCAGGCAGCCCCTCAGGGATAGTTGTCCAGGTTTGTTCACCCACATGGCTAGTTAATTTCATGAATGATTCATAAGATCATTATAATCATTACCTTCTCTTGAACACCCACCTCCCAGCTTTGTACAGGTACCTTATTAAAAATACATCATTTAACAATTTCCCAATAGCCCTATGAAACAGATAGGATTTCCATTTTATATATGAGTTCACTGTGACTCATAAAGTATAAGAAATGTGCCCAAGCTACTTAGCAGGTAGGGACAGAACCCCACATTGAGCCCAGGTGTGCTTTTAAAGTATTTTCCCAGCATTGTGTCATTGAAAACCTATATATCAGGTGCTTTAAAAATATAACATGCGGGGCACCTGGGGGGCTCAGTTGGTTAAGTGACTGACTTCAGCTCAAGTCATGATCCCAGAGTCCCAGGATCGAGCCCCGCATTGGGCTCCCTGCTCGGCGGGAAGCCTGCTTCTCCCTCTCTCACTCCCCCTGCTTGTGTTCCCTCTCTAGCTGTGTTTCTCTTTAAAAATATAACGTGTTATTTTTATTATTTCTCTCATCAAAATCTATTTTGATCTATATGGGAAAGAACCCACAATAGATTTATCCATAATCTCACTGTTCAGAGATAATCGATGTATATTCTTTCATTTTCCTATGTGTGTGTGAATCATCAGACCTTCCAATTGCCTTTTTTATTTAACTTATTGAAGTTAAGCATTTTCCCAAGTCATTAAATTTTCTTCGAAAGCTGCATAGTATGGATGCTTCTTAACATATTCAGTTTTCAGTTGTTAGGTTATTTTCAGTTTTTCTTTTGTTCTTTTTTTTAAGAGAGAATATGTGAGCAGGGGAAGGGATTGAGGGGGAGAGGGAGAGAGACTCTCAGGCCCACTCCTAGCTCAGTGCTCAGCACGGAGTCCAGCAGGGGGATCCATCTCATGACCCTGAGAGCACTACCTGAGCAGAGATCAGGAGTCAGATGCTTAACCAACTGAGCCACTCAGGCGCCCCCTGTTATTTTCAGTTTTCGACTGAAAGAAAATTTTGACAAATATGTTTACATATAAATGTCCCTGCATATCTAAGATGATCTCATTGGAGATAAATTCCTAGAAATGTAGTTTCTGGATCTGAACATTTTAAAGACTTTTTAGCACACGTTGCCATTGCCTCTGAGAAAGCTTGTACAAATGCACACTTTCATCCCAAGTATATGGAACAAGAGCCTGTTTGTTAGTATCTTACCCAGCCACTAAGAATTCCCCAAGCAGATGTTGTCAGCCCACTGTGCAGATAAAGAAGTTGAGGCTGAGAGGTTGAGTACCTCGCCCTGAGTGGCAAGGTGGTTCAGAACCTGGTCTGCTCCCTTCCACCATTTCCTTGGTCATTTTTATTTTATTTATTTATTTATTTATTTTTTTTAAAGAAGATTTTATTTATTTGACAGAGAGAAACATAGCCAGAGAGGGAACACAAGCAGAGGGAGTGAGAGAGGGAGAAGCAGGCTTCCTGCCGAGCAGGGAGCCCGATGTGGGACTCGATCCCGGGTCTCCGGGATCATGACCTGAGCTGAAGGCAGTTGCTTAACCAACTGAGCCACCCAGGCGCCCCTCCTTGGTCATTTTTAGAGCCAGAAGGAGATACAGAGACCCCTAGAAAAATTCTGGGTGACAGTTTCTCTTGTCTGACTGGAACGATGAAATGAAAATAGTCTGATTTTATAGAAGATCAAATTACTATCTCTAAAAATAAAAACACGGGGCGCCTGGGTGGCTCAGTTGGTTGAGCGACTGCCTTTGGCTCAGGTCATGATCCTGGAGACCAGGGATCGAGTCCCACATCAGGCTCCCTGCTCTGTGGGAAGCCTGCTTCTCCCTCTCTCACTCCCCCTGCTTGTGTTCCCTCTCTGGCTGTGTTTCTCTCTGTCAAATAAATAAAATCTTTAAAAAAATTAAAATAAAAACATACTGATAGGGAAAGGTAACAGTCCCAGGAGAAGGTGTGAGATTCCCTCATCCTCATGTCTGGGCGAGACTGACAGCCAGAAGTACCTGAGTCATTTGTAGTCCAGAGCAACAAGGAGCTAGAGGCTGAGTCAGGTTCTCTGTCGCTGACCCTTTATGCCCTGGCGTCCCCGGGAGGGTGAGGATATGAATCTTCAGTTACCTGTCATTGTTCTTACGGCCACAAGGGGGCAGCACACCCTCTTTTTGTCTGGACATTATTCTTGGTGGAGGTGCTCTTGAGGCCTAAGGATTGTTTATGCCCCAGGCTCTGCTTACACCTGCTTGGAAGCTGCGACTGGGCGGGCTCTGCTCCGGCAGCATATGGACATCACTGGCGAGGAAAACCCACTCAACAAGCTCCGCGTGAAGATCGAACCAGGTCTGGGAGGCTCCTCTGTCTGACTACCCCCTTCCCGACATGGAGCTTGGAGCCCCAAGTTATTTGAGCTTCATGTTGATCAGTGCACACGTTGAATACTCTCATGGGGAGGAGGAGCCCTCCAGAGCTCTTTTTAGCTATTCCCTGGCCTCTAGGCCGACTCAGCCGAAGCCATTCGAACCTGATGAGACTTCTTTCCAGTTTTGTGCAGTTCTTAGTGACTTTACTGTTGCTCTGCACTTGTCCAGGCCCCTGTCATTTTCCAGGGCTCTTTGCCATTCCTCTTCTATCGAGTGAGACCTGTAGTCTTGTAGCTTGAGCGTCAGCCTTGTTCCACAGAGGACGTGAGTGAGCTCCCAGCAAGTCAGTGACTTGGCCAAGGGCATGTGTCTTTATTTTCTGACATTTCTCTTTTAGTTTCATGTATGACTAATCTACAACTTTTCTGTGTGATTTAAGCTCACGTTCCTTCATGCCAGTGACCATGAAAATGAACTTCTTGTTGACTGGTCATTAGTTTATTTTGGTCTAGAACATTCGTAGAAACAACCAGTTGTTCTGGGAGGGGGAGGTTGAGTGTAAGTCGGGCTGGAAAAGGCACCAAGCCCTGTGCTCAGTCCTAAGAGTCAATGGAACCCACTGGAGCAAAGCAATCCCAGGAATAAGGAAACTTGCCAGTTCCCCAGGAAGGCTGGTTCTTTGTCCTCTTATTAGGTCCACAGTTAATGACCCTTTAAGATCAACTTTGAAGTGGCTTGAGGGAGGCCAAGGTGGATCTGGAAACTTTCCCGGCCTTGCTGAATCGAAGGAAGCTGAGTTCTGATCTCTTCCATAATTTCTGGTAGATTCTGGAGCTGGAGAAGAACAACAAAAGGGACAAGTTACAGGTGTCTGCTTTCTCTGCTAGGTGTCGACCCAGATGATACTTACAACGAGACCCCCTACGAGAAAGGCTTCTGCTTTGTCGCATACCTGGCCCACTTGGTGGGTGATCAGGATCAATTTGACAATTTTCTCAAGGTATAGTCAACTCAGAGGTGAGCGGGGAAGGAGGCGATGCAGAGAAGCCAGCCGGGCTAGAATACAGGGGCAGAGGCTTAGAGGAGAACCTGAGGCACAGAAGGACTGTGCTCCCCACAGGATCCAGAAGGACTGAAAGCTGCCTCCCTCCCTGCAGGCCTATGTTAATGAATTCAAATTCCAAAGTATCTTGGCTGAGGACTTTCTAGAATTCTACTTGGAATACTTCCCCCAGCTGAAGAAAAGGGGAGTGGAGTCCATTCCAGGTGAGCAGAGGAGCTGGCCTACGGGCTCCTAGGAGATAGTAGACAATTATGTCTAATTTCCCCCTGGGAAGACGAAGGTGGGGCAGGAAACATGAAATCTGAGTCCTCGAGTAAGTGCCCCATAGGGGCACAAACCTGCCCAGGGTCCCAGGCCTTGTTCCACAAGAATGAGCTCTCTCAGCTCCTCCTGGCCCCATTTTCCCCACTTTTCTCCCCTCAGTGTCTCCTTTCCGCCCCCGTTTTTCTCGCACATACACACACGTAACCAAACCCCCCAGTCTGCCCCGAGAGCTCCCGCTGCCCCAGCCGCCCCACTTGCGAGCGTGGAGTTGCCTCCTGCAGACTTCTGAGTGAAGGAAAATCCCAGTGGCTGCCCTCAATTCAGCTTGGGGACCCTGCTTCCTAAGAGGAGACAGTGGCCTGTCGTGGCTGAGGCTGCCCGCTGGAGATAGCCCACAGGTGCTGGGCACTCTGAGTCGGGCCACCTGTTTAGTAAAGGCACTTCCCCTGACGTCTGGGGCTGGCCAGGCCCGAGCACCTACTCTCTGCTTGGAGGCTGGCACTTCAAGGTCGTGAGACTCCGTGGCTAATGAAAGTTAATAATTACTGAGCGCTCCCTGCGCACCAGGCAGTGTGTTAAACTCCTACCCTGTATTTGCTTATTTAATCCTCACCACTGCCAACAAATGTAGGGCCTCTCACCCTGCCTTTTATCATTTTACAGATAAAACAGAGGCGCAGAGAGGTGAAGTAACATGCCCGTGGCCTCCCAGCTAGTTAATGGCAGGGATAGGAGCCCCAGGCAGCTGGTCCCAGGGCCCGGGAGCTTCAGCGCCGTGCTGTTCTGCTCATCTGAAGGAGAATGTGAACTTGACTGAAGTTAGGAGAGACTTTATCCACTTGCTTCTGGCAGCACAGTGTTAATTTGGACACAGAACCACTGTCCCAGTAGAAAAAGGGGCCATCGGTCTGACTGGAACCATCTCTGGGTCTCAGTGTAAGTGGGACCCGGTCGGAGCCGCTAGTTGTGTGGGAAAGTGACGTTAACGTCAGAGAAGCAGTTTGGGATCAGGAGAGGCAGACAGGAGCTCGAGGTCTGGGTGTCGCTGCAGCCAGTGCCCCTGCCGGGGAACTCTGACAGCCCCCTCTCTCTTTCCACCAAACAGGTTTTGAGTTTGATCGGTGGTTGAATGTCCCGGGCTGGCCCCCCTACCTCCCTGACCTCTCCCCTGGGGACTCACTTATGAAGCCTGCTGAAGAGCTGGCCCAGCTGTGGGTGACCAAGGAGCTGGACATGACGGCCATTGAAGCTGTGGCCATTTCTGCCTGGAAGACCTACCAGCTGGTCTATTTCCTCGATAAGATCCTCCAGAAATCCCCTCTCCCTCCTGGTAAGAAAAAGTGGGGTATATCAACGCAACATAGCAAGGTTCCTTGTGTACAGAGCTTGACAGCAGGGGCGAGAGGGAGACCCAGAGGAAGCCGTTGCAGTGCCCACCCTTGGCGACTGCCGGCTGCTGGCAGGTGGACGCAAGTACCTCCCGGGGAGCACCCCGACGGCTGTTGTGGGTCTCACACTCAGGTGCCGGGGCCGGGCTAGGGAATCCTACAGCCTGGCGCTCAGTGCGCCCTCGGGCTCTGCAGGTGATGCTTCTCAGCTCTTCACACCCAGGACTCCAGTCTACTGAGTCTTCCTAAGGGCTCCGTGCCTGGGGGCTATGAGTGTGACCCTCCAGGTAACAGAAGGTGAAATAGGTCCCCTCGCCAATAGATGGCAGGCTCGGGATCTGGAAGCCCTCAACCACTATTGCCCTGCTCAGCCAGAAATAAACCTTCACCCAGGGGTGTTGGAAAGAGAAAAAGTGAAGGCCAAGATAACTTTCAGCAGCTTGGCGGTGGTGGGAGAAAAAGGGGGATCGCAGCATGTTTTAGGGAGATTGACCTTTTAACGTGGAAGATAAGTGGGATGGTGCCAGAAGGGCTGTAGTTACATTAAGGGAAGTTTGGTGGAAGAGGTTTAGAAATGAAGGTAAACTTGAGGATTGGATAGTAGCACCCTTTTGGTGCATAAGGTGAGGATGAGTGTAAAGTGGGGGGTCGGGAACCTCCTTGCATCAAAGAGTTTCCCGACATTGCAAGGACTTTTGGGGGGGACCTGTGGGCAGACACACTCATGGCTCTGATGACACAGTCATTAAAAACCCATTTTCTGGGTGCCTGGGTGGCTCAGTGGGTTAAAGCCTCTGCCTTTGGCTCAGGTCATCCAGGACCACATCTCCTCCGCTCTCTCTGCCTGCTTCTCTGCCTACTTGTGATCTCTCTGTCAAATAAATAAATAAAATCTTGAAAAAAAAATTTTTTTTGTTTTTTCAGGGAACGTGAAAAAACTCGGAGAGACATACCCGAAGATCTCAAACTCCCAGAATGCAGAGCTCCGGTTACGATGGGGTCAGATCGTTCTTAAGAATGACCACCAGGAGGATTTCTGGAAAGTGAAGGACTTCCTGCAGAGCCAGGTGGGTGACCACTATTCCTCCCCTTCAGGCACACATGGTGGGCCACCTCGCCTTCCTGGCCATGGTTCGTTGGGAGGAGCCTGCCAGTCTGCCCTTCTGTAGAGCAGAGGAGGCAGGGAAGGGAGAGGACCTCCGCCAGCGGTCTTATTCGTCAGTGTGGCTGGGGGAGGCATTGACCATGGTGGGGCGAAGTGAGGCCTGAAGTGTCCAAGCTGGTCAAAGCTGACCCCACACTGGGAAGAAGGGTGAAGTGGGACTTGAGGGCTGGTCTTGGGGAGATGGGTGCAAGGACAAGAGAAGTAAGCAAAGGGTAAGACCATAGGTTCCTGCTTCCTGGGGAAGCCCTCATCCTGGGAAGGGCCACTGCTGGCCTCAGAGCCCGGGGCAGGACGGCGCTGGGTCCAGTGCTCAGATGCCCTCATCCACTGGTGCTGGGAGCTGCCCTCCTGTCTGGAGGGGTTCCGAGCCCTCCGCGGGCTTCTCCAGGCCTCTGGAGTTGAGGGGCTTTGTGTCGTGGCATGCTCACATCGGTGTAAATTTGACTGTGGTCTTTCTCGTGCTTATCCGCGGTTGGGCCTCACATGGCCCTTGGTTTTATGTGCTTCAGCCTTTCCTGTCAGCTCAGGTCTTGAACTCAGTCCTGCGTTCTGGCCCTGTGCTGGGCTCCACACTGGGGAGCCTACTCAAAAAAAACAGAGAGAGAGAGTATAGACACCCCTGTGGTAGCATGGGTTGGAGCAAATACCAAGATCTACGTGCAGGGATCTTTGGCCCCAAGAAGATGCCAGAATAAGAGCATGCCTGTCTGGGACCCTCCTCATTCCAGCACTGACACCCCAGCCCCTTTGGCACGGGCTGAGGCCTGCTGTTAGAGCAGCCCCCAGGCCGGGGCTGTGCCGACTCACTGAGCAGGCCGCTCAGCCGTGCATGTGTGCGTCTCTTGCAGGGGAAGCAGAAGTACACTCTTCCGCTGTACCACGCCATGATGGCCGGCAGTGGGAGAGCCCGGGCCCTGGCCGCGGAGACCTTCACAGCCACCGCCCCCCAGCTCCATAGCAATGTTGTCAGCTACGTCCAGCAGATCGTGGCGCCCGAGGGCCGCTAGAGGCTCCTGGGCTTGGCTTCTGCCTCCTCAGACTTCGCAGGCTTGCAGAATACTGTTCCCAAATTCCAGTTCTCCAGCCAAATTCCTGAAGTTTACGCGCCCTCAGGAAAATCTGTTCTCTCTTCCCAAGTCTGTGACTCGGGCCTCTGCTCTGGTGGAAACTTCTCTGGACCAGCAAGTCCTGAGTCCCGAGGACCTCAGTATAGGCTGCTGGCTGTGGTGCAGACAGTCTTCTCCCTCCTCCCGCTTCTCTGGGAAGAGCAGAGAGGATTTTCTTATCTCTTCTCTCCTCTTCTCTTTTCTGATTCTTAAAGTACTATGCAAAAAGGGCTACATTCTGGTAATTCATTTTTTTCAGGTTTAATCTTTAATAAACATTTTTAAGTGAAAAGTACTTAAGTTAAAGTTAAGACCTGAGTGGCCCTGAAATTTCTGCTTCCACTTGTGCCCTCTGTCTGGGCAGGTGTTCTAAGAAGGTCACAGGTCGGGGGGCGCCCCAGAGGCCGACAGTGCTTCTCTGTCCACAGGGAGCTCCCAGACACAGGAGGTAGGGGTCCCACACCTGCAAATGGAAAAATACAGGCAGTGTGGCCGAAACCTGCTTGTAGCAAATGAACCTCATTCCAGTCTCTTATGAAGGCAGCTAAGTTCTCTACCTGCAGTGCCATTCCTCTTCATGTGTTCCATTGCTTGAAAAATGTGTTTTTTTCTCTGGCCTTCTCACCATCCTTCCTTGGGCCCCACCTGCTTTTGATCCTGGATGAGAAATAGAGTAGGTTCAGAACTTGGCACTGAGTTCCAGTTTCCTCATTTGAACATGGGAATCTCAGTAGCTGGTAGCTTGGGTTTGAGGGAAGGGTCGCAAAGAAATATTTAAATATATTTAAGTTGCTTTTCTTCGGTGCAGGGCACTCCCGACCCAGTCTCCATGTGTGGCCGTGTCCTTGGCTTTGAGGTTATCCATTCAGGCCTCCTGCCTTCCCTGCATGGAGGATGGGAAAGAGAACACAGCGTAGCCACTTCAGTAGCTTTGTTCTCATTCTTAGCAAGAGCTTGGGAATGGTGGTGAGCAGGTGGTGAGGGCCTCCGACCCCCCACACGCCAGGTTCTTCACTGGCAGGAAGGGAACTTCGGGTCTGAGGAGAGGGGTGTGGAGGCCCAGGGCTGTAGCCCCTCCTCTCGGTCCTAGCCCTTGATGGCAGACTGTCTCGAGAGATCTTTCAGGGCTCTTCCTGTCCATATGCCATAGGCAAGGCTGACGTTAGGGCTACCCAGATGCCTCACCTACTCCCCAGCTTGGGGTCTGGCATATTAGCTCTGACACCAGTGACTGTCTTGCCTTGTTGGCATGGAAACCTCTAGCATAATAGTAGTAGTGATGGTGCAAGGTCACCGTGGAAGCTCTTCCTCCGCCCTCTGCCCTCCGACCCCACTGACTTTGCGATCCTCACGGTGCACAGCCCGGGTACCCTGAGCTGTGTCGCCTGCCCTACTCACTGCCTTTGCCACCCAACAGTCCTGCTGGATGTGCCTGTCCTTTTATAGGACTGGCAGGCAGTGCTCTTGCCATACCCCAAAGATGAGGCTGTGCCATTGTCTGGGCAAGCTTCGTGGGGAGGGCCAACAGGCTCTTCCTGCCATTGGCCGGGTATTGGGAAGGCCTCCTCCACAGCTCCTCTGACCACTATCCTAGAACCTTCTCCCCACTGCCCCTCCAAGGCACTGACCTCAGACTGAAGTCTTTCCGGCTTACCTTCCATAACATCACCCATTATTGGGCTATAGAAGGCATTAATATTTGGACATAAGGTGCTAGCCTATAGGGTCTCCTTATCTCAGCCCCATTTCTTTTGTGAAGCCCCATGAAGTCCAACATCATTCTCATCCCACCCTCTGGAGCCTGAGCCAGGTGTCCCCCAGGGCAGGGGAGCATGTGAGCCGTCCTGGGGCTAGAAGCCGGTTCTCCCGCATTCCAGGGTGAGTGACTGGGTGGAGGGTGTGCCCGCCTCAGGCTCCTTGGGGGAGGCCCCCTGAAGGGCTGGGGAAAATCCTACCAGCAGAGCCCCAGGCTCTCCTGCCACCCCTGGCCCAGCGGAGGGGGCCCTGGACCCTAAGACCCTCTCCAAGATGCCCAGCAGTTTCAGGGACAGAGGAGAAGATCCCAGGAGATCGACTTCTTAGTCCTCTGTCTCTAGAGATAAAGAAGGGGGCAGCTCTGGAAGGGGAGTCATTTGGGTTTGTTTGAGGAGCCATTTCACCCACCAAGGCTAAGCTTGGCCACGAACCACCCAGGGTTGTGGCATTAACAAAGGAGTTGTGGAAAGAGACACTCAGATCCTACATGTTACATGCATAAAAACAACTGGATCTGGAAGAGACGTTAGGGATTATTAAGTCCAAACAACCTTGTTTTCACCCATGGGGAAACAAGCAGAATCACGTAGCTGGGGAGTCACCTGAACACAGGTCTCCCGCCTCCTCCAACCCATCCTCAGCTGCCCATCTCCACTGGGGTCTGTGTTCACAGACAGGACCACAGATACAAAGCAGTCACTGTGCCCAAGGGGAGGGCAAGGGGCTGGCCGAGCAGCCGAGCTGGAGGCCCCTGAAGCCAGGACATGCCTGCCATGGGGAAGAGCACCAGCCCCACCACTTAACCAGCTCCGTGTGGCCTGGGCAAGTCACACAACCCCTCACCCCCACCTCCGAGCTGGGATGTTCTCAGCTTTGAAATGGGGACAATCACATATTCCTTACAGTGTTTTTGTAAGGATTGAGTGGCGACTGCGTTACAAGTGCCTGGTAACTACTGAGCGTTCCATTTTCTTTGTGGAGTGCCAGGACCCAGGGAGTCAGGCTTCCGGCCACTAGAGGGTAGCAGACAAGTACCGGTCAACCCGACGGAGGGCGGGGAGACTGGGAGAGCCCTGAGGGCGCGGGGTAAACACCGCCATACCGATCCCAGCGCCTGCGGCCGACCCCAGGGTCTGAGGGCTTCGGCTGGGGCAGAGCAGGTCTCCCCAGAAACGGCGGCAGCTTGCACAGGGTCCAGGCAGGCCAAAGCATACCAAGACTTTACCAGCAAAGTAGATGCCAGTGAGTGGGCTCCTGGGATGCTGGGGCCCTGAGGCTAGGCTGGATGAGCCCAGAAATATTGCCTAGTGTCTGGAGAGCCTGCCAGCAGGAATCCTGGGCATGTGGGAAAATTCCCTCAAGCCCTCTATCTGCACTCCCTGCTAGGCCTGCTTGTGTTCAGATCTCTACCCGATTGGGGACTAGCTGTCCTCCTCCCCAGTTCTACCCTGTTCCCTTCCCCCTTCCAGCCCATCCCAGGCCTGGCCCCCCTGAGGAATTTCCTGTGCCAGAGGGTGGCCGAAAGTACAGATGCCCACCCCAGCGGCTCTCCTGCCACCCTCCCAGGCCAGTGCCCTGTGCCCAACCCCAGAGGGTGCGGGATGACAGACTCTGACAATCATTAAACCAGCCGGGCCTGATTTCCCAGCACCGCCTGCCCGGATCCCGGCCAAGTGGCACAAAATATGCAAATCACCTGGGGCCAGAAGCCCAGTCTAAAGGCCAGGAAATCCCCTCTGTCCAATGAGCCACCAGCTCGGGTTACCGCCAGGCGCGCTATAAAGACCTGGGCCCGGGGAGGAGCTCCCACACGCCTCTATTTAGGGCGGGTGGGGGAGCACGGGCCAGACTGCTCTGAACTGGCTACCTGGCGCAGCTTTCCGCCTCCTGATTTTTCGCCTGCCTGCTGTCCCTTAGTCCTGACTGCTTGCCACCCACACCCCACCACTCAGGTAGGTCCCCAGCTGTCGTATTGCCCAGCCTGGGCTCCGGGAAGTGGAGGCATCGTTGAGTGGATGTGTAGCTCTCAACCTCCCCCATTGCCGCTCCGCCTTGTAGAGCCCCTGAGCCCAGAGTGTGGGGCCGTGGGAGTGCCTTGAAGGTCGCAGAGGCATTGTGTCTAGGAGGGACAAGGGCCCAGGGGGGCTGAGGAGGGGCCCCAGCAGGAGGCCTGGTGCTCACAACCGGCTCTGGGTCTTGGAGCCCTTCATGAAGACTGGGTGTCCAAAGAGATACTGATTGACCTTCATCCCCCGCCCAGCCCTCGGGGCCCCTCCTGCCCCAGGTTTGGCTGACAAAGAGCCCGAGGGAAAGAGGAGGACCCGGCCCTCACCAGCCTTGGCCTCACCCCCAGGTAGCCTCATGGCTGCAGCCTGTGAGATCAGCAACGTCTTCAGCAACTACTTCAGTACTATGTACAACTCGGAGGAGCCCGCTCCGGCTTCCGTCCCCCCTACTGCCACCTTTGGGGCTGATGACCTGGTGCTGACCCTGAGCAACCCCCAGATGCCGCTGGAGGGCACAGGTGGGTCTCAGCAGGTGGGTTGGGGTGTTTAGGGGAGGGAGAGACAGCCCCGTAAGAGTCTGTTAAATAGGGCGCCTGGGTGGCTCAGTTGGTTAAGTGACTGCCTTCGACTCAGGTCATGATCCCGGAGACCCGGGATCAAGTCCCACATTGGGCTCCCTGCTCGGCGGGAAGCCTGCTTCTCCCTCTCTCACTCCACCTGCTTGTGTTCCTCTTCTGGCTGTGTTTCTCTCTGTCAAATAAATAAAATCTTTAAAAGAAAAAAAAAAGAGTCTGTTAGATAAATAGGGAAGTCAGGCCGGGAGGAGGGTCCTCGGCAATTTCCAGCGCCAGGGGCTGTGGTATTGGGGTGGAGGGGCAGCAGCTGACTTAAGTGTGGTGCTGGGCCAAGGTGCTGTCAATGCCGCCCCCCCCACGCCCCTCCTCCTGGGAGGGGTCTCCGAGACCTGGTGGGAGGGGGGCGGGGGAAGGGCGGGGGTTATGCACACAGCGGTGAGGGTCCTGGTGGCTCAGGCTGACCCGACGCTGTGCCTTGCCCCTTGCAGAGAAGGCCAGCTGGTCGGGGAAGCAGCCCCAGTTCTGGTCAAAGGCTCAGGTTCTGGACTGGATCAGCTACCAAGTGGAGAAGAACAAATACGACGCAAGCTCCATCGACTTCTCGCGGTGTGACATGGACGGGGCCACGCTCTGCAACTGTGCTCCCGAGGAGCTGCGTCTGGTCTTCGGGCCTCTGGGGGACCAGCTCTATTCCCAGCTGTGGGACCTCAGTGAGTCTGGGCCGCTGGTGCCACCGGGAGCCCAGGACTGGAGGGGGAGGCCTGCCTCCTGCCCTTGTCTCCCTCTTCAGTTAGGGAGGGTGACCTAGGGACCGGTCCACACCCCACGGCTGTGGGAAGGGCCTGGAGCCCCAGGCCAGTGGGCACAGAACAGAGAAAGAAGCCCTGAGGGCAGAGGGGAGTGGGACGCCTGCCTGGGCTCTGACCCCTCCTCACTTCCTCATCAGCTTCCAGCTTTCCTGATGAACTCAGCTGGATCATTGAGCTGCTGGAGAAGGACAGCATGGCCTTCCAGGAGACCCTGGGCCCGTTTGGTGAGAATTCATTTTCTCCATCATTCCCTAGCTTGTCCTATCCCATCTGCCTCTCCCCAGAGCGCTAGAGCAGAACCTCTGTCGCCGGACTTACATCTGCCCCCGCTGGAGAAACAGCAGATCATTGGACCTCTGGGTAGTCGAGTGTCCCTACCTGTTCCTCTGAACTCTGAACACTTACCTCCTCTTCCCAGACCAGGGAAGCCCCTTCAGCCAAGAGATGCTGGACGAGTGCCGGCAGGCCAGCCCCTACTTCCCAGGCAGCTACGGCCCAGGAGCCCCCTCCCCCGGCAGCTCCGATGTCTCTACTGCGGGTGAGCACCCTCATCTGGACCACAGCCTCCCTTTCCCCCAAATGGCCCACAGCATTTGGTTCTCTGTAGTAGATCCCAGGCTTTTTGGGAGGAACAGGAGTGGGCTGGGCAGTGTGTTCTAAGGCCCACCCCCCCAGCAACGAATCCCCCCACAAGGTGTGGGTTGGCAGGGGGACTCACTCGGAACCCCACTTCCCTAGGGACCGGTACTTCCCAGAGCCCCCACTCCTCAGACTCCGGTGGAAGTGACGTGGACCTGGATCCCAGTGACAGCAAACTCTTCTCTAGGGGTGAGTGCAGGGAGCCTCCTGGTCCCCATGGGGTGCCCACTCGGTGGCAGTGCCCATGGCACTGGTCCTTCCCCTCATCCCTGCTCTCTTGCAGGGTTTTCCTCCTGTAGAGGAGCTTCCCCCTCGAGCCCCCCATTCCTTCCCCTCCTGATCTTGTTCCTCCCCAATCTTAGATGGCTTTCCCGACTATAAGAAGGGGGACCCTAAGCATGGGAAGCGGAAACGGGGTCGGCCCCGAAAGCTGAGCAAAGAGTCTCGGGAGTGTCTGGAGGGCAAGAAGAGCAAGCATGGTGAGCTCCTGGGGTCACCTCCTTTGTGCTGAGGCCTGGTGGGCAGGTTAACTGGGGCGCCGCCGGTGCTCTTTTCTCGGGTGTTTGCTGGCTGTCCACACTGCCCCTCCCTCCCACCATCATGGTGTGGTGTTGGTACACCTCCTTGCAGGGCCTGGGTCGGTGGTCCTGGACAGGAGGGGAACCAGGCCGCTAGAGGAAGGCCTGTAGGGCTAGAGCCCAGGTTCCCAGCCCACCCATTCTAGTTCCCTCTGGACTTGCTCTGTCCTGCCTGCTGGGACACCCTCCGTGGGGTGAGGGGGCAACTGGTGGATGCTGAGAGGGCCTGCAGGGCCGCCGGGGGCTCAGGCAGAGGACCGTGCCCCCGCTGCAGGCCTGAGGCCCCTGGGAACCGCTGCGTGATGGCCCCGAGCAATCGGTTTCGTGCTGGCAGCCACCCTTCCCGCCCCCCACTGGGCCTGGCTGCTGCTTGTCTTCAGGGGGCTGTCCCCTGGTCCCGCAGGCCGGGGCCAGCTCCCTGGTCCTGTACTCGCCAAGCTCTCTGCTGTTGTATCTGCTTTCTCACGGCGGCGCCCACTGAACCACGGGCTCTTTCAGGCAGCGCTGTGTCTCAGTCACTGTCCAGCCCCAGCCAGACACGGGTCCATATCTGAGCGCATGAATCAGCTGTGCTGCGTGAGGCAGCCCCTGTCTGCTGGGGGAGGCGGGAGCGGAGCGGCCCTGGCGTGGCGCGGCCATCCGTGGGCAGCGTGCTGGGCCAGGCGGGGCCCGCCAGCTTCGGAGGAGAGGGGCCGCCCTGACCTCTGACCGAAGCCTCTGGCCTTGCAGCCCCCAGGGGCACCCACCTGTGGGAGTTTATCCGGGACATCCTGGTCCACCCGGAGCTCAATGAAGGCCTCATGAAGTGGGAGAACCGGCAAGAGGGTATCTTCAAGTTCCTGCGGTCAGAGGCAGTGGCCCAGCTTTGGGGCCAAAAGAAGAAGAACAACAGCATGACCTACGAGAAGCTGAGCAGAGCCATGAGGTGAGCGCGTGCCAGGCTCCTGCGAAGCTGCCGGCGACAGCTTGTCCGTGCTCCCGCGGCCCTCTCTGACCCCCACCCTCCTGACAGGCTTGGGTCCTGTCAAGGGAGGAGAATAGTGGCTGCCTACTTCGTGGATTAAAGATGGCACAGAGAGAGCAGTAGGCTGGCGTCCCAAACACAGGGAATGCTCTGACAACATTTCTTTGCATTATCTGCAAGGCTTGTCCTGAGAAAAGTTCTCAATGGTGAAAAGAGCATGAGCCAAGGCCTCCACCAAGACCCAGCTCTCCCCCTTCTGAATCGATTTGATTGCTTGTCTGACCTCGGTTTCCCCCTGAATGATCACTAAGGTCCCTTCCAGCCTAAAATGACGTGGTTTCAGGACAAAGCCCCAGGGCAAAGCCATAGGATCCACAGAAGCACTGGTGGCACTGGGACTGTGGAGACCCAGGCCAGGGTGCCATGGTGGGCCGGAGAGGAAAGCTGCCGGAAGTGGGTCAGGCTCAGACTGGACCCCAGTGGGCCAGGCCATGCAAGGATAGTGGGACCGGGGCCAGGGGGAGGGCATCAGCAGTCCAGGCTGCTCCCTCTACGGGCACCTCTGACCACCCTGTCTGCACCCAGGTACTACTACAAACGGGGGATCCTGGAGCGGGTAGACGGCCGGCGGCTGGTCTACAAGTTTGGCAAAAACTCCAGCGGATGGAAGGAGGAGGAGGTTGCTGGGAGTCGGAACTGAGGGTCCAAACAGGACCCAGGACTGAACCCACGGACTTGAGGCCTGCAGCCCCTCCTAGGAGGACCACCAGGCCCCCACCGTTCGGGCATGCTGAGGCTATGCCGTGGAGAGAAGCTGAGGTTATAGTACCTTGTTCAGTCGTCATCCTGGGATCCAGGACTTGTGGCCTCTCCTCTTTTCCCTGCTCTGGGATTTAAGAGCCCTGGGGTTTGAGGTGACTTGTTGGCTGACCTTAGCTGCCAGCGTCATTCCTTTACCTGGTGCCTCCTCAGACCGGCCCCAGGCGGCAGCTGCAGACAGTGCCCTCCACCTCCAGATTCCTGAACTGCAGAGGCCGGGGAAGCAGCAGGTGCACTGCGAGAGAGGGGGCCGGGCGGGCTCCTCCTGCCCCCTGATTTCCGGACTGGCTTCCACCTCAGTGCTTGGACTCCGCAGGCAGGGGTCGGAGCACTTCCTAATTTATGTGCTATAAATATGTCAGATGTACATAGAGGTCTATTTTTTCTAAGACATTCCCCTCCCTGCTCCTCTCCCACCACGTGTTCGTGGTCCGATGGACTGTTTTAGGGCCTCAGCCGGGCCAGCGAGGGGCGGGGAGATGCCCAGACCCTCAGGATGGGGGCTCCTGGCTCCTTTCTCCTGTGAATGGAGGCAGAGACCTCCAATAAAGTGTCTTCTGGGCTTTTTCTAAAAACCTTTGTCTTCGCTTCCTGTGTACTGAGATTTGGGGCTCCAGATTGAATGAGGCCGCGGGCTTGAAGGAAGGGCCAGAGCAGGAGGCTCACCCGGCAGGAGGTGAAGGCAGAGGCTGGTCTGCAGGGTGAGGACATGTGTCCTAGAGACAAGCCACCCCCGGGGGCCGGAGCGCCAGCAAGACAGGAGCTCGACAAAGCCAGACACCGGGCCAGCCCTGCTGCCGCGACACACTTGCTCCGTGACCTCTGTTGGCCAGGTCAGCCCTCTGAGCCTGCTTCCTTGCCATAAGACTGGGGTTCGGATGCAACACTCTTCTAAGAAGTCTAGAATTGCATACGGAGCCTTGTGGAATGGACGCCTCGGATTCCAGCCGTGTTGACCGCAAACAGAAAACAAAATGGAGATGAGTACTTGATGAGAAAGAAGGGGGAAGGGACAGACACTTGCTAGCCTAGTGCACTGTGCCAGACGCCCCTCAGCCCACCTGATCCTCTCCCAGAAAGGGAGAGGGAGATTCAGTCCTCCCATTTTACAGATGCAGAAAGTGAGGGGGCTAGTCAATGGGGCCAGTGACTCAGCCAAGGCTGCTAGGGCAACTGGGTGCTCAGTAACTGCTCCCCAGGGGGTGTCCCCAGGGCTAAGGCTCTAATGACTTAATCCTCCCTGCGTTCCGGACCTGGCTCACTCTGTCTCCGCAGTGACACCGCAGCCAGGTCCTAGGAGAGGACAGTTGGCTAACAGGTGGTTCCTTACGAAGAGTGCCTTCCAAGGGAAAGCTCCTTAAGATTGAGGCTCCAGACTCCTTAGAGCACATGAAAAAGGCGTGTTGTAAGGTTGAAATGCTGTTGGCTTAGGAATACCAGATGATTCACTGAAGGCTGTGGGTAAGGAAGGGAGCTTAGAAAACCAGACATATGGAAGACGGGCTTGCTCTGGAGAAACAAGGAGTGGTAAAAAGGAGAAGTTGGGAAGTTGGAGAGGATGGTGGGGTCATGAAAAGCTAGAACCTTCTGGAGCCATTTTGGGCAAAGTGTTCTTATGGTGGTACTAGCAAGTTAGTCATGGAGAGTAAGGGGAGGGGTTAGCCTCAAACAGCCCTGGTCTTCATGCCGGTCACACCACCTCTCAGCTGGGGAGCCTTCGGCAACTTAGCCTCAGAATGACCTCATTTCTTGGAGATGGAGACGTGCTAGGCACTGTGCTGATTTCTCAGCCCATGTTCTTTTTGGGGGGGTCTTCATACCCTAAAGAGAGGTGACCCTTGTCACCTGAAGCTGCCTAGCCAAGAGTATAGGCCGAACCTTAGGGACTCAGAGCACGCCGAGTGGATCTTCAGTGTCCGCAGCTCTAAAATGCAGCCACTGGCCCTGGGCGCTCACAGGTGGGTCTGAGGGGGAGCGGAGCTGGGGCCCTGGGGCTGGGAGGTGGCTCTGGGCCCAGCACTACAATCTGACCTTTGTCCCGCCATTTTCGGTTTATGAGGTGCTTTCCTCATGCCATTATCTCATTTCATCCGCACCATAGCCCTTTGAGGAGACTGGGCGTCCCCATGTCCCTGATGAGGCTAGTGGCTGGTCCAAGGTCACCCTCCCCCACCAGGTGAGCGGGAAGCCAGGCCCCAGGACTCCTGCCTCTGTGGGAGCCCGGGGGGGTCGGGTACCCCTGTGGGGCAGCTCTGGGACTGTGTCTCCGCTCCCTGCGAGGGACTTTTTTTTTTTTTTTTTTTTTTTAAGGGACATATTTCTTATTCATGATGTCTTTTGCCCCAGCCTTGCTCTCCACCCTCTTCCCTCTCAGGACACTGCTGAGCCCAGACACAGACCCCACGGCTGGGCTTTCTCAGTCTGCCTCCTGCTGTCCTCTCCATCACGTGTCGGCACCCTTACCCCCAACTCTCAGCAGCTCAGGAGCCACTTGGAACCACTGAGTTGAGCGCCCCCTCAGATGGGGCCCCCCTCCGCCCAGGCGTGTGCAGCTCCTTGGGTGGGGCTGGGCTGTTTCGGTCCTGCCCCGGGGCTGCTGGTCACCTTTTATCTGCTTCTGTGGGATCAGGTGTGCTGCAGGGCAGGTCGAGGGAGGTCACCCCTCCCGTGTTTGGGTGTGTCTGCTGGGGACAGGTGGGGGGGCCTGCTTTGGCCCTGGGCCTCTCTGAGAGAGTTCCGGGATTCTCCCCACAGCCTACTCTTCCCCCCAGTTCCAGGGAAATCTAATTTTCCCTGCCCCCCTGGGTGAAGTGGGTAAAGTTGTTGTAGTTTTGTGAAGGATTTATTTCAGTCTGTTCCTTTACTGCAGTTATCTGCTTCCAAGTCTCTCCCCGGGGCTGAGAGGGCCTCTGGGCAGGGGCGGCGGCTTACTCCTCTCAGCACCTTGCACAGCACCTGGCACACAGAAGGTGCTCAATAAATATTTGTTAAACTGCCTGGTGACTCTCCCTGCCTCTCCCTGCCGCGGCCACCACCTCCCCCTGTGCACACACTGTCACACACACACTCAGACGTCACACGTGCTGTCACACGCTCATACACAGTTGCACAGCCCGCGCCCCCCACACGTTCTCACACGCCGCAGCCACACCACTCCCATACCCCACGTACGTGCACGCACCCACGTCACACGTCAGCCACGCTCGCCCGCATGCATCACACTCACATTAGTCACACACTCACACATGCCAGCCACACACTCTCCCCCACACATACACTCACACATCCTAGTCCCACTCACACTGTCACATGGCTGTCACACACACACAGCCTCAACACCCCCCCAGGGATTAAACCCCCAGGCTCGCCCTGCTGCAGCCCTGTGGTTACACTGCTCATCTCTTCCCTCAGGTACAGCTGACCCCCTCCCCCCCTTTCCTTTAGAAAGAGAGCTCACAGGGGAGGGGGTGTGGACAGAGGGGGAGAGACTCTTAAGCAGGCCCCACACCTGGCACCGAGCATAACTTGGGGCTCGATCTCATGACCTGAGCTGAAATCAAGAGTTGGATGCTTAACTGACTGAGCCACCCAGGATCCCCAACTCACCCCCTTTGGGAAGCATTTTCTGCCCTCCCTCTGCCCTCTCTCCTCACCAGGTGGGCTCATACCTTCCCTCCATTGGGGACCAGTTGCATAATTTGCAGGGCCCAGTGCAAAATGAAAACTTGGGCCCTTGTTGGGGCGCCTGGGTGGCTCAGCTGGTGAAGTGCCTGCCTTCAGCTCAGGTCATGATTCCAGGATCCTAAGACTGAGTCCTGCATGGGGCTCCCTGCTCAGCAGGGATTCTGCTTCTCCCTCTCCCTCCCCAAGTGGGCTCTCTCTCTTTCTCTTAAATAAATAAATAAAATCTTTAAAAAAGGAAAGAGAAATTAGAAGATTTGGCAGAACTGAGCCCACTAGACCACAGTCTGCAGTAACAAGATCCTACTGTCCCCCATATATTCCCAAGTCCATCACACTGGCCGCCACAACAAATCTATGTAGACCCGGAGGCAGGAAGTCTTCAACCCCAAGTTGAGAATATCTACACCTGTCCCCCTCCCTACTACTTCCCGACTGGGAGCTCATTGTGTACCCCTCCACCTGCAAAATGATGGCTTGTTGAGGATGTCAGTAAGTAAATGAATGACCGCAGTGGGCGGGGCACGGGGAATAGTCGTGCTCACAAGTACAGTAACCCAGGGCGTCTGGGGGCTCAGTTAAACATCCAACTCTTGACTTCGGCTCAGTAGTGACCTCAGGGTCGTGAGATCGAGCCCCTGCATTGGGCTCTGCGCTCAGAACAGAGTCTGCTTGAAGATTCTCACTCTCCCTCTGTCTCTGCCCTTCCCCCACCCACCAACACACACACACACACACACACACACACACACACTCTCTCTCTCTCTCTCTCTCTCTCTCTCTCTCTCTGTCTCTCTCTCAAAATAAATACATCTTTAAAAACAAAAACAAGTATAAAAACCCAGCCATCTCCTTCCACTATAAGGGCCTGGGATGGGGACCAGAGTTCTCTGATAGTCACTAGGAAGTATCACATTTTCTTACCTCCAAGAACATTTTTAGTCCAGTTCAGTGCATGGGTATAATGGGCCCTCGTGCACACTGGAATATCAGCACCTGACCTTCCGGGCTGGGCATGGCTGCTTAACTCAGAGGGCCCGAAGATGCCAGTTCTGCCCAGCAAGCTTGGCCCGTCCAGGCAGCTCCCTCCCTGCTGAGGGAGGAGGGTTGGCATAACCTCATTCTTCTATGCAGTAGCTCTTACTCTAGTATTTCTTCCCTTAACCCATCTCTTTTCAGGAAGAGCAGTGTCCTAAGTTAGTCCCTCATCATAACCATATCCCAGTGTTTTATAAAACAGAGCACAAGATCTAGAGGAACAAGCAGCATTTTATGGGTGAAGAAGCTGAGGCTCAGAGAAGGAAGGTGACTTGCTCAAAGTCACACAGCATGCCAGTGCAGAACTGAGACTAATGCTGACAGCTGGCCTCAAGCAATGGGCCAAGTTAGTGCTTAATGTACCACATCGACTTATGCTCTCAGTGAGTGCTCAGAGTGTCTACTGAGCACCTGGCTCTGTGCTGGGTGCAGGGGACCTGGCTGGGAAGAAGTCACCCAGGGATTGTAGAGAGCCTGGGCTGGAGCCTAAGAAATTCTGAAGTCAAGTACATGAGCCTCCCAGCAAGTCTGCAAGGTAGAATGAGCCCTTTGTTTAACAGATGAGAAATTGAGGCTTTAGAGAGATTCAGAAACCACTCTTCCTCTCCCTCAAATTTCCAGAGCCAGTAAGTTGAAGAAATCAGGATTTGAACCCTGGTTTCCTGACATCTCAGCCCCACAACCGATTCTATTTTGAGGCTCTGAGCAATGCTGACGTCTCACCACTGACCAGTGCCTGAAATCCCACCATTAGATGCACGCTTTGAGAAGTGCTCTACGATCTACAAACCTGCCTAGGATGGGGGGGGGGTGTGTGGATTCAATTAGAGATGCTTCTCAGGGACCTCTTGATCCTGTGTGAAGGATGGAGAGTGAGTTTTCAGGTTTTGAGATCCTCATGTGGCCATCTCTTGGGAGTGTTTCATCTTGGTTCTTGTGTCCTTCCTCCTCCTCCTCCTCCTCCTCCTCCTCCTCCTCCTGCTACACGCAGGGCTGGGCTGGGGCAACAGCAGCAGCAATTAGCTGCCCGTTACTGGAACCTTTGTGTCAACTCTGGAGGTGATCCAGGAAACCGTGCCCAGTGACCCACATGACTCAGCCTCACCTGCCCACCTCCACACCTGCGCCAGCCTCAGTGACCTGGGCGGTAACACTGAGGGGAAAGTCCCAGCATCCCTTGGTCCATCCTTCACCTACTCCAGGGGTTTGCAAGGCATGCTGGGATTTAGAGTCCTTATAGCACAAGCTTGGGTCCTTGGCTGATGTCTAGCCAGATGAAATGCTCCAGGCAAGGCCAATACTGGAGTTCATAAAACTGGAATCCCTATGGAGAGTGCAGACAGAAGCATTTATTCTTCTCTATCATGGTTTAATAGGAGAGAAGCTTAAGACCATGGAAGATACTACCTTTCACATACCAAACTGGCAAAAGAGTGATAAGAACATCCCTAACGTCTAGAGATGTGGAAGATGTAAAGATAAACTCAAGCATGCTGCAAACTCTTGGTCTAGGTGTGAATTACTTTCACTTTCTCAAGAACAATTTGACAAATTGTCTAAAAGCCTTAAGAAAATGCATACCACTTTGCACAGCAATTTCACGTCTGAGAATCTTCCAAAGAAAATAAGTGGATAGGTTCCCAAAGATACATGTGCAAGGACTCTCGTTGTGGTGCTGTTATAACTGCAGACAGACAGCAGCGACCTAAGTATCAATCAAAAGAGGACTGGTGAAATTAACAGTAGGAGAGATTTAGTCAAATACTAGGCAGCCGTTAAGGTGATGTTTGGGAGCTATACTTCTTAATTCTTTTTTTTTTTTAAAGATTTTATTTATTCACTTGACAGAGAGAGAGATCACAAGTAGGCAGAGAGGTAGGCAGAGAGAGGAGGAAGCAGGCTCCCCGCTGAGCCGAGAGCTTGATGTGGGCCTTGATCTCAGGACCCTGAGATCATGACCTGAGCTGAAGGCAGAGGCTTTAACCCACCGAGCCACCCAGGCACCCAAGGAGCTATACTTTTTGACATATAGACTTGTCCAGGGTACATGATGAAGTGGAGGGGGGGAGTAGGTTAACATTCATTGTGTATAGAATGATCTCGGGGTGCCTGGGTGGCTCAGTTGGTTGAGTGACTGCCTTCGGCTCAGGTCATGATCCCGGAGACCCGGAATCAAGCCCCACATCAGGCTCCCTGCTGGGCAGGAAGCCTGCTTCTCCCTCTCTCACTCCCCCTGCTTGTGTTCCCTCTCTTGCTGTGTTTCTCTCTGTCAAATAAATAAATAAAATATTTTAAGAAAAAATAGAATGATCTCACCTTTGTAAAATGTTATGGCTATCTCTGGGTGGTATGATGAAAAATCACTTCATATTTTCTGAAAAGAGATTATATATATATTGCTCTGAAGGAAATTAAACCATTTCTCCTTTTGAAAAAGAAATTTAGCTGTCAATGGAATTGGAAAAAGCATCCAGGGACTGTTATTTACATCTCTCTAGACATTAAAAAAATGTCTCAGGGGCTCCTGGGTGGCTCAGTTGGTTGAGCGACTGCCTTCGGCTCAGGTCATGATCCTGGAGACCCGGGATCGAGTCCCGCATCGGGCTCCCTGCTCGGCGGGAAGCCTGCTTCTCCCTCTCTCACTCCCCCTGCTTGTGTTCCCTCTCTGCCTGTGTTTCTCTCTGTCAAATAAATAAAATCTTAAAAAAAAAAAAAAAATGTCTCGGGGCGCCTGGGTGGCTCAGTTGGTTAAGGTCAGGTCATGATCCCAGAGTCCCAGGATCGAGCCCCGCATCGGGCTCCCTGCTCGGCGGGAAGCCTGCTTCTCCCTCTCTCACTCCCCCTGCTTGTGTTCACTCTCTAGCTGTGCTTCTCTCTGTCAAATAAAGAAATACAATCTTTAAAAAAAAATGTCTCGGTGTGTGTGTGGGGGTGCTCCTGGATGGCTCAGTTGGTTGTGTCTGCCATTGGCTCAGGTCCTGAGATCTAACCCACAGTTGGTTGGTCAGGCTCCATTCTCCGCAGGGAGTCTGCTTCTCCCTCACTCTCTGCCCCTCCCCCTGCTCATGCTCTCTCTTTCTCGAATAAATAAATGAAATGTCTTAAAAAATTATCTCCAGGGTGTTTTTTCCTTTCAGTCACTTGGAGGCAAGAACAAGTCCATTGAATATGGTGAGAGACCTTTGGCTCTGAGAGATTAAGATTGTCCAAAGCTTCACAGCACATTATGGTATTCTTTTGTTGATTCTTTCCTCAGCTGTATGGTCTTCTGTGAGCCCACTGAAGTCATTCTTCGTCTCCATGTCCATTTTTAAATTTCCGGCATTCCTCTTGGACTCTTATAATTTTCCTATCTCTGCTGAAATCCCTTATCTGTTCCTGCACGCCATCCACCTTTTCTACTAGCGCCTTTAACATTTGGATCATCTATGAGTCTGGTTCTACTGGTTACATTGTTTCTTGGCAGTGGGGCTTTTTTTTTTCTTTTGGTATGTTTCATAATTTTTATTTTTGTAAAGATTATTTATTTACTTATTTGAAAGGGAGAGAGAGAGAGAGAGAGAGTGAGAGCACAAGCAGGGGGAAGCAAAAGGATAAGCAAATTCCACACTGAGTACAGAGCCCAACTTTGGACCCAATCCAAGGACCCTGAGATCACAACCTGAGCCAAAATCAAGAGCTGGACACCCAACCAAATGAGCCACCCAGGCACCGCTGTCTCCTAATTTTTTATTAAATGCCGGACATCTGTGTAGGAGAGTAGGGACTGAGAGAAATAGTACATTTGGCTGGAAATGGGTATGCCTCCTCTGCTAGGCCATCGGGGGTGTGTCTTTCTGTCTGTCTGTCTAGGGGCATTGAGTCAATCTGGTGAGGAGCTGAGTTTAGCTTGAGCTTCGCTGTTACTGCTGCTGGTAGTCTTCAGGGTACCGCTGGCTTCACGTCCCTCCAGCGTTACCTCGGGCTTGGTGCTGGGTTTCCTCACTGTTCCTGTCCCACCCTCAGCTTTTGGCCTTCCCTGGCACCTGCGCCCGGGAGGGTTCTCTCCATGCTCTCCCACCAACCCCGGGAGGTGGACAGCTATTGCTGGTTGCTTTAGGCTTTTCAGCCTGGTGGCCCAGGGGAGAGGGGTGAGGAGGGTTCTGTTTTTCTGGTCCAAACTCCATTTTAGGCAGGCCCTGTGTGTCTGGGTCTCAAAGGTGGGAATTTTTCAATGATCCTGACTCTCCTTCCTCTGGCAGCCGAACTGCCTCGTGTCTATGGCAGATCCTGGATGGGGAAGAGTTTCCTGCGGCTCCTTCAGCTGTGGGAGGCCTGTTACCCCCCACCTGTAACCCCACTTCAAATTGACACTATTGACATTGTGAGCTGGAGAATTTTTTTGTTCTTGGGGCTGGTTTTGAGCATTGTAAGATGTTCAGCAGCATCTCTGACCTCTACCTACCAAATACCCATAACACATCCCTCCCCCCAGCTGTGACAAACAAAACTATCTCTAGTCTTAGCCGAATGTCCCCTGGGAAAATTTCCCATCCCCAGAATGACTGCTTTAACAGGCTTCCTTCCACCATGGAGGGAGGCTCTCTGCAGTTTCCCGCCCGCCCTCACTCCTGCCCCTGAGCCTCTGGGGAGGTCTGTGAAGAGTCTGTCTGTGAATGGGTACCTCCTGGGGACTCTATTCTGTCACTCCAGCCCTAAGTGGGCCTTCAGCAATTTGTTAAAAATATCAGCAAGGCTCTTCCCCACTACTGTGGCATGATGAATGCTCCTGGCTTGCTTTGCCTTGGGCCAGCCTCTTCCGGCGGACCCATGTCTCCTTGGAGGGGCCTGTCTGTCCTCGGGTTCTATATTACTTGGTTGCCCTGTGCCCCCAGCTCTCTGATAGGTTCAAGGAAAGTTCGAATTTTGTAGTTTATCTGTTATTAGGGTGGGAGCGATGTCCTTTTCAGCTTGCTACATCCTGAGTGGAAACATAACCTCCACTCATTCGTTTTTGTTTTTGTTTTTTAAGATTTTATTTATTTCTTTGACACAGAGAGAGAGACAGAGAGAGGGAACACAAGCAGGGGAAGTGGGAGAGGGAGAAACAGGCTTCCCGCTAAGCAGGGAGTCTGATGCAGAGCTAGATCCCAGGACCCTGGGATCATAACCTGAGCTGAAGGCAGATGTTTAACGACTGAGCCACCCAGGTGCCCCAGCCTCCACTCATTCTTTATCCACAGTGAGCTGGCCCTATGTCATACACCGTGTATATTGATTCTTTGAGGGGTCTAGATTTCCTCAACAGCCTTAAGAAAAATAAAAATCCTTATCTCACCCCCAGCCCCAAATGCACACATGCATGAAATTTTGCATACCAGCAAATCCTTCTCTGGGCCCAAGAGCATCTTTATTTCATTTCTAGGGACTCATCCTCCAGATAAACGTTCATGTTGGTACAGGGGTAATCACTGCAGAATTTTGTGGAAAATAACAAAATGCTGGAAAGAAAAGATAAGCCACTTTCCTGAGCAGTTATTACATGTCAGGTGTTGGTAGTGTTTTTTGTTTTTGTTTTTTTTTTTAAGATTTTATTTATTTATTTGACAGAGAGAAACACAGCCAGAGAGGGAACACAAGCAGGGGGAATGAGAGAGGGAGAAGCAGGCTCTCCGCCGAGCAAGGAGCCCGATGTGGGACTCGATCCTGGGTCTCCGGGATCATGACCCGAGCCGAAGGCAGTCGCTTAACCAACTGAGCCACCCAGGCGCCATGAGTGTTGGTAGCATTTTTTTTACATGTGCAAACTGCACATCTTCACGACCACCTTTTGAGGTGTATCTATATCATCCCCCATTTTACTGATGAGAAAACTGAGGTGCAGAACACGAAGGCCCATTACAAGGTTTCACAGCCAGTCGGTTAGAAACTAGTACTCAAACCCAAGGAATTTGATTGTGGAGCTTATGCTCTTAAGGGTGTCCAAATGTTTGGTAATAGAGTACTGGTTAGGTAGATTCCTTGAATTACAAGAATGCATAAGTTTATGTGGATCAATCTCCAAAACAGGTTAAGTGGGAAAAGCAGATAATAGCGATGTGTGTAATTTGTTAGCAGACGTGTGGGCGCGTGTGTGGACGGTGACAAGAAAGAAAGAATGAGAGAGAGAAAGAATCTCTAGAAGGACACGAAATGAACCGGTAACTTAGGTTACTTCCTGAACAGGAATGGGAGTCAGTGTGGATGAGAAGGAGACTTTTTATAAGTCTCAAATAAAATTGAATACTATTGAGCACAATTTGAATACTTTACTGTATATAAGTGTTCCTTTTAAAATGCTTTTAGCACTGTTTTTGTCTCTTTATTTTGTTTTTAGTGATCTCTACACCCAACATGGAGCTTGAATTCATGACCTGAGATCAAGAGTCACATGTTGTTCTGACCAAGCTAACCTTCAGCATTGTTTTAAAGCATGATTTCCAATTCACAATTGAGTAAACCAAGACTTAATAAAACTAAGTAACCAGTCTGTGATTATACAAAATTAGGTAACAGAACCAGGATTCGAACCCAGTGTGTTGGAACCCAAGTTCAGAGCTTATCCTTGATGGTATTATCTCCATGCCTTTGTCTTCACTCACCCATTCCTTCATTGCTAAAATACTTATTAAGCACCTATAATGTGATTATCTTGGGGAGTCCCTGGCTTCCAAGCTGATTAATATTCTCTCAAAGAGAATAGATACATAAACATTTCTCCCCTCAACCCAAGTTAAGAAAGAGAAAACTTACGGTAATCCACACTATTGACCAGGGTATGGGAGATTGGTGCTATCATACATAGCAGATTTTTTTAATGTTATTTATTTATTTGACGGATACACAGTGAGAGAGGGAACACAAGCTGGGGGAGTGGGAGAGGGAGAAGCAGAATCCCCGCGGAGCAGGGAGCCCAACGTGCGGCTCGATCCCGGGACCCTGGGATCATGGCACAAGCCAAAGGCAAACACTGAACAACTGAGCCACCCAGGTGCCCCAGTACATAGCAGTTGTACGTTGAAGTACAACACTGTACAATCCTTCTGGAAAACAGTTGGGCCAAAGCACTAAAAATGAACAAACCTCCAAACCAACAATTTAACTTCAAAGAATATATTTTAAGTGAATCATCAGATAAGTGTTCAAAGATATTTCTACAAGGAGGTTCATGGCATCTTGGTAACAACCAAAATATCCAAAGAGAGGGAATTTGTTAAATAAGTTGCCATACACATACAATGAAACACTATGCAGTCATGAAAAACGATATGTGAATATTTAACAACAAGGAATTGCATTCATTTTGTTCATGTTCTACTGTTAAGTAAAGAAGATTCATTATAAAGGTGCCTGGGTGGCTCAGTTGGTTAAGCATCTGCCTTTGGCTCAAGTCATGGTCCAGGGTCCTGGGGTCGAGCCCTGCATTGGGTTCCCTGCTCAGTGGGGAGCCTGCTTCTCCCTTTCTCTCTGCTGCTCCCCCTGCTTGTGCTCTCTCTCATGCGCATGTGCTCTCTCTGTCAAATAAATGAATAAAATCTTTTTTAAAAAGAAGCTTGGTTATAAAACAGTATGGATAGTATGTCTCAATTTTGGTTTTTAAATGTAGAGATAACTGTAGGGTATGCATGCATAGAGAACAGCTTGGGAAGGTGTGTAACAGCTTGATAACAAAAGCCATCTTTGGATGGTGACATTAAGCATGATTTTTCCTCTTGTTTCCATGCCTTTCTGTACTGCCCAAATTTTATTTGTTTGCTTATTTTTGAATTTTCTTTTACAGTAAAACTGCGGGGCTCTTACAATAAGAAAAGTAGACAAATGCCTTTTCCATTTTGAAAAATAAACATTAGTAACTCATAAAAAGTAAGACAAACAACACATCTAATATTTGGGATAAGTTAACTAAAGTATGACTCATCCATTTACAATCTAGAATATTATGCCTCCATTAAAAATGGTGATTCACTGAAGAATCTGCTGTGTGCCAGACATTGATGATATGAAGGAAGCAAGGACGCGGCCGGCGCTCTCCTCCCGTCACCAAGTCATATGAGTAAGCCGGTGTTTACCACACACTGGGATTCCTAGTGTGATGAAAGTAGTTACCAAGCGATACTGAAAGCACAGAACAGAGCAGGGAATCTGGAATGACGTGTGGGTGGGAAGATGAGCAGGAACTTGCCAGGGCACAGAGATGGGGCTCAACCAGGCTGAGAGAACATCACGTCCAAAGTAAAGATGCACAAAGTGGTCCCATTTGTACAGAGAATGGGAGGAGATCGGGTAGGATGGGAGCATAGCATTCTGGGCAGTGGTGGCAAAAAATGAGGCCAAGAGGTTTATAGACCATGAAATGATTTGTCGGGTCCTGAAGGTAATGGTAGCTACGGAGGGGATTGAGGGATTCATAATGGGATGACAGAGTTGTACTTGCTTTAGGGAAACATCCCACCAAGAGCAGGGAGGGCAGCATATGGTGTAGACTGATGGGGGTAGTACCGAAGACAAGGACACCAGAAGGCTGTTCCAGTTCCCAGTTAGAGGGGGAAAAGACCTGAGTGATGGTGACGGTGGCAGGGATGGGCTTGGGGCAGCACCAAGGGTCAGGAGATCCAAAGATATCTAATGGGCAAGGATGTCTAAGGGGCAGGATAACAGAAAGGATCTGCCTTCAAGGATGGGTGAGTCAGGCTGCCATTCCTCAGGGGAAAAAGCCCATGCCCCGAGGGAGGCACTGATCTGAGCCTGCACTTGTTAGAACTGAGGGCTTGAGGGACCCCCAGGTGGCTCAGTCGGTTGGGCATCTGCTTTCGGCTCAGCTCATGGTCCCAGGGACCTGGGATTGAGTCCCACATCGGGCTCCCCACTCAGCAGGGAGCCTGCCACTCCCTCTGCTTGTGAGCACACTCTCTCTCTGACAAATAAATAAATAAAATCTTAAAAAGAAATAAAAAGAACTGAGGGGCTTGAGATGTTTAGCAGGCAGGTGTGTGGGAGAAAGATTTGAAGCAAAAATACAGGCTTTAGGGTCATCAAGCATATATACCTGATAGTTGAAGCTAATGGTTGGCTATCTGTCAGGGGAAATGTATCGAGAAGAAAAACCTTCAAAGAGGCGCCTGGGTGGCTCAGTTGGTTGAGCGACTGCCTTCAGCTCAGGTCATGATCCCGGAGACCCGGATCGAGCCCCGCATCGGGCTCCCTGCTCGGCGGGAAGCCTGCTTCTCCCTCTCTCACTCCCCCTGCTTGTGTTCCCTCTCTGGCTGTATTTCTCTCTGTCAAATAAATAAATAAAATCTTTAAAAAAAAAAAAAAGAGAGAAAGCTTCTGGGTGTTTAGAGGCTAGACGGAGGAAGCAGGGCAGCTTGACTGAGAAAGTGAGATCTGCAAGGTAGGAAGAAAATAAAACCAGGGGAGGCTGAGGTCACAGGGGCCCTAGCTGTAGAAACATCAATGCAGAAATGGTCAACAGTATCAAATATCAAAGGAACCTTAAGTAACATTTCATCAGAAAAGTGCTTATAGTTTGGTAATATGACTGAATAGTGGCTTCACTGGGGCCTGTTGCAATTACAGTAGTTAAGAAGGAAACCACAGAAGAGTATGAAAGTAGGGAATGTTCGTTCATTCAGCTAGGGTTTATGGGGCATCTTTTTTTTTTAAGATTTTATTTATTTATTTATTTGAGAGAGAGAGAGAGAGAGAGAGAGAGAGAGAGAGATCACAAGTAGGCAGAGAGGCAGGCAGAGAGAGAGGAGGAAGCATGACCTGAGCTGAAGGCAGAGGCTTTAACCCACTGAGCCACCCAGGTGCCCTATGGGGCATTTTCTAAGCATTGGACATGGGGTATTGGGACTACATAGGCTATGAACAAGACAGAGAAGAAGACCACTGTACTCAGAGTCCATGGTAGTGTCTACAAGCTCTTCACGAACATGAACTGCTGTGACATACTTACCATGATGAGCACTGAGCAGTAACGGATGGAATTGTTGAATCACTCTATTGTACACCAGAAACTCATAGGACACTGGATGGTAATTATACTGGATTTTAAAATAAGTATAAAAAAAGAATATGGACTTGTCTTTGAGAAGCTGGAAGTAACTGTGTATGAGGATATAGATAGATGTGAATTTTTTTTAAAGATTTTATTTATTTATTTGACAGAGAGAGAGAGAGAGAGATCACAAGTAGGCAGAGAGGCAGGCAGAGAGAGGAGGAAGCAGGCTACCTGCTGAGCAGAGAGCCTGACGTGGGCCTCGATCCCAGGACCCTGGGATCATGACCTGAGCTGAAGGCAGAGGCTTTAACCCACTGAGCCACCCAGGCGCCCAGGTGTTAGTTTTTAAGATGAACTTTAGGCACATTTACATCTTAAAAAGGAAAACCCAGAGGATAATAATGGGGAGTAGAGATTGGGATTTCCCAACCCAATCCTGAGACATGAAAGTCACATTTTACAAGAGCAAGATAAATGGAAGAGTAAAATGTCACATGTGTTCCTGATAAATCTGACTTTGGAGAATGTGCATTTTATCTGTAGGCAGAAATACTGAGCTCCCAATTAGACAGACCCACTCACCCAGTCTTGGAGGTACTAGACACGTGTTCCTCTACACCCCAACCATGGTGAGGCCTTCCCTTGTAAAAATTAGACACTTGGAAGCAGAACAGGGCTTGCGCCCTCTCACTCTAGAGAGAAAAAGGGAGGAAGGATAAGGATCTGGGTTGCATGTAATCTGTTCATTCTCCTCAATTTACCAATCACTCCATCCTGAGTGAAGGGCATAGAAAAGCCAGGAAATTTACCCTCCCAAAGAAACAGTAGGAATGAGGAATAGGTGCTCCCCCTTTAGTCGGGGTGCTCTGCTCATGGATAATTTGATTTAAACCTCAGCAACCGTATGAAGCTGGGATTACCATCATCCACATTTACAACTGAGAAAATGAAGACCGGATAGGTTAAATAATCACCTGGTATCACAGACCCAAGTACATGACAGGACCAGGCTCCCAAGGTTCCTGACTCCAGAGACCAGAGTCTTAGCTCCCAATCATGGACTTCATGAGGACGTGGTCTTTCAGGGGAGAGAGAGGGTGAAGAATGGCTGACAGATCAGGACTGTGTGAGCGAGCGAGAGCATGACAGAACACCAATGGAGGTCAAACTATGGGATGGGAGGGAGGCACCCCCTCTTTGTGGCAGGAGGGAGAGATACAGATGGGGGAAGTGGGGGGACTTCTCTTTTGATGGCCTGTTGCTCAGTTAAGTGAGAGTCTAGGTGCAATTATTAGAAAACGTGTAGTTTCCCTCCTCTTGAATACAGTCGAGTCTTGACAACTCTAATGGATACAATGCAGTGGAAAGACTTTGTGTCTTCTTGAAGCTGGATCACAAAAGGCAATATAGTTTCTGTCTGGTTCTTTCTTTTGGACACTTGCTTCTAGGACCCAACCACCATGCTGTGAGAAAGCCCAAGCCGCACAGGGAGGGAACAAGTAGGTGTTCTGTCCAGTAGCCCCACCTGAGGTCCTAGACAACAACCAACATCAAATGTCGGACATATAAGAAAGAGTTCAAGGTGGCCCCTGGGTGGCTCAGTTGATTGAGCGACTGCCTTTGGCTCAGGTCATGATCCCGGAGACCTGGGATCGAGCCCCACATTGGGTGCCCTGCTCGGCGGGAAGCCTGCTTCTCCCTCTCACTCCCCCTGCTTGTGTTCCCTCTCTAGCTGTGTCTTGCTCTGTCAAATAAATAAAATATTTTTAAAAAAAAGTAAAAAAAAAAAGAAGAGTTCAAGATAACTTCAGCCGTAGCCACAATATGCCTACAACTGCATAAGATGCCCTAAGCGAGAGCCACCTAGCTGAGCTCAGTCAACCCCAAGAACCATGAAAGATAATAATACTAAAGTGGTTGTTGTTTTAAGTCACCAAGGTGAGGGGTGATTTCCCATCAGCAATAGAGAACTAGAACAGAATTAGAGGTTTGATGCTATAGTGAAAACAAACAACAACCTTAAAACATGTGCCGTTGGCTTTAGGACCAGGTGGTGGGTAGAAGCTGAAAGGATATTGAGGAGGCTAAGTATCGAGGAGTCTGTAACCCGACAATCCTGGTGGGGTATTTTCTGTCCCTCCTTTACCCAGATTAAATTCCATATTTAGTCATTATCATCACTCTCCTTCAGAGACTCTGGACTCTCTTGCCTCCTTTTTTTTTTAATCAACATATAATGTATTATTCGTTTCAGGGGTACAAGTCAGTGAATCATCAGTCTTACACAATTCATAGCTCTAACCATAGCACATAACCTCCCCGTTGTCCATCACCAGCTACCCCATCCCTTCCACTCCCCTCCCCTCCAGCAACCCTCAGTTTGTTTCCTGAGATTAAGAGTTTCTTATGGTTTGTCTCCCTCTCTGGTTTCATCTTGTTGCATTTTCCCCTCGCTTCCCCTATGATCCTCTGTCTTTTTTCTCATATCAGAGAGATCATATGATAATTATTTGTCTGACTGACTTATTTCGCTTAGCATAATATCCTCTAGTTCCATCCACATCGTTGTAAATTCTCTTGCCTCCTTTTACTTTATTCTCCTTACTTGGCAAAACCACAGTCTTGATTTTATTCAACTCTCAGCCCCTCCAGATTAGCATCTGTGCTGATTAACAGCCACACTGTTCTCAGTCTCTGTCTGTGGTTCTACGTGGGGGTCAATTTTGCCACCACATCTGGGAATATTTGGCAATGTCTGGAGGCATATTGATTGTCACAACTGGGGAGAGGTGCCCTGGCATCTAAGGGGGGAGGCCAAGTATGCTAAGTGTCCAGTATTAGAGGGGACAACTCCCCATGGCAAAGACCTACCCAGCCTAAAATGTCAATAATGCTGAGATGAGAAATTCTAGTCTTGATTACTGATCATGCATCTCAAGGGAGCCCTAGGGTCGACAATTATACTGTCTTTTCCTAGTTGGCTCATTCTCCTGTTCTCTCAAAGGACCATCTCACACCTTCAGTCATGTCACACCTCCACCTCCTTTCCCATTCCGTGCTCTTATTTGAGGACCTTGCTTCTTATTTCACAGACAGAATGGAAGCAATGAGGAGAGAACCCCTACCAACTCTAACTGCTCCCACCCCCTGACCACCATCCACGCCTGGACCCTTAACTTTTCTCCTTCACCATTTCAGATGAACTGTCTGTGCTCCTGGCTGAGGCCAATCCCTTCACTCATGCCCTCAATCCCTTCCCATCTCACCTTCTCAAGGACAGTGCTCCAGCAAATCCCTTCTCCCCTCCTCAAAATGTTCCTCTTTGCTTGATTATCCCCATTGGCATATAAATGTGTTTTTATTAGTTCCATCTTAAACAACCAACAACACAAAACTCTCTTTTGACCCACATTCCCATCCAGCTACTGCCCATTTCCCTGCTCCCCTTAATGGCAAAGAGCTGTCTATATTTGTGATGTCCTAAACTCAGTCAGGCTTTGGTGTCCCCCACTGACAATGCTCTAACCAACATCAGCAGGGACATTTGTCATGTTAAATCCAGGTCTCAGCCCTGATCTCTTTGGTCTAGCAGTGAACTTGACACCACTGATCACGTCCTCCTCCTCCTCCTTCTTTTTTAAAAAGATTTTATTTATTTATTTGACAGAGAGACACAGCTAGAGAGGGAATACAAGCAAGGGGAGTGGGAGAGGGAGAAGCAGGCTTCCCGCAGAGCAGGGAGATTGACACGGGGCTCGATTCCAGGACCCTGGAATCATGACTGGAGCGGAAGGCAGATGCTTAACAACCCACCCAGTCCTCCTTCTTGAGACACTGTCTACACTAGGCTTGATTTGGACACCTCCTCAGGAACTATTCTTCTCAGACTCCTTCCTGGTGCATCCTCATCTCCCTAATATCAGTGTTGGAGTACCCAGAGCTCAGTGTTTGCTTTTTTCTATCTCTGCTTCCTGTCACAGTGACCTTCTGGGCTGCATGGTATTAAACACCATCTCTGCAACGATAGTTCCCCTGACCTCCAGACTCACATGTCCGACTGCCTCCATGATGTCTCTACTTGCAACTCCAACCCCATGTGCTCAAACCCAACTCGTACCCTCCTTCCTGAATGCCTCTTCCGTAATAAATGCAAACTTCTACCTTTTCGTTGTTCAAGCCAACACCTTCGCATCATCCGTGACTCCTCTCTCTCTCTCTCATGTGTCATATCCCATCTGGAGGCTATCCTGCTGTCTTTACATTCAAAATACATTAAGAATCCAACCATTTCGCTCATCTCTTCTGCTACCAACCAGATCTCTTAACGCCAAACACTCCTAATTGTTCTTCCAGACTTGTGATCAAGTGGATCCTTTACACAAAATCCTCTGAAGCTTCCTTCCCAATCAGAGCAGCTGAGGTCATGCCAGCAGTGGGGGAGGCCAGACCCCTCTGTTGCTTCACCTCTCTGATCACACTGGCTGCCTTCTGCTTTGCTTGAGACTCAGACCTCACGGCTCTGGAACATGCTGTCCCTTCCGAGCTTTCAACCACCTCTTTTTTCTGCCTGGAGTCTTCTCTATACCAGATGCTTTATTGTCTCACCTCCTGTGAGTCTTCGTTTAAATATTACCTCCTCTGCAAAGTTCCCCAATCTCCCTGATTAACGTTGCAACCTGTCCCCCATTTCAGCCCCGCCAGCACTCCTCATCCTCTCCTCGCGCTTTCTTTCATTTTCTCCATTGGATTAATCATGATCAGACACACCATATATGGGTTTCTTCCTTTATTTTTGTCCATTGATCTTCTCTGCCATGAATCTGTATGCTTCATAAGGATGTGACATTTTGCCCATTTTGTCATAAGACCACAATGCAGAGAAGATATCTGACAAATAATTCATTGAATAAATGAGCGGACCCACTTCATACTTCATACAGGAGTTAGTCCCCATTAGTTATCACCTTTGACTCCTCCTCACTGGTGACTCCTGGCAAGGCTGAAGACCTTTAGCTCTAATCGACAGATAAAAGATTGGCATCTTTGCTATGGTGGACTTTTCTTTGTTGTGCTCTTGGGAGGGATGAGGAAACTGTGGGAATGAGCTCATCACAGGCCTTCCTCTCAGAATTGACAGGGTCTGGGGTTTGCCAGGAATTGTATGAGAAGGCAGAGGGAGGGAGGGCAGGGTGTGGAGGCCAGGCTGGGGGACCAGAGGGAGGGGACAGCCACTTGGGGCACGAGGCAGGATGGCGCTGCGTTCAGAGCCCCGGAGCCAGAGTGCCTGGGGCAGAGTCCTCAGTCGGTCTTGCTGCTGAGCCTCCACTTTCTGCCTCTGAAATATGGCTGATACTCATATCTGTCTCCTGGGCTTGTTCTGAGGCTTAAACAGGTCATTGGTGTAAAGCATCTGACACACACATGTTTGAGACTTACAGGCAGAGACAGGGGACCAAGGAGCTTCTGGTCTGTCCTTACTGGGGAGCAAGGATGGGGGCTTGGGGTCATGCCAGAGCCAGGACTAAGGTGTCCGGAGTTCCACAGTTCCAACTGTCTCTTGCTCTGCCACACGGCCTGCCCCCACCACCGGGTGCCCCGCAAATTAGGCAGGAGGGCTCTTCCAGATTCACTTTCCTTTATTTTTATTTTTTAAGATTTTATTTCTTTGTTTGAGAGAGAGCATGAGCAGGAGGGGGAGGGGCAGAGAGAGAAGCAGACTCCCCATGAGCAGGTGCAGGGCTCCATCCCAGGACCATGACCCAAGCCAAAGGCAGTCACTTACCTGGTTGGGCCACGCAGGTGCCCTGCTCTAGTGCGTGGTTCCTCTTGCTGCACCGGGAGCTGGGGCTGGGTTTACGGGAGGGGATTCCACAAAACAGCTAGGGGAGGGGAGGGGAGGGGGTGACCTTAGTCTGGAATGTGCCCTTAGTTCAAGAAAGTACCCCTTGTTCCCCACCCACTTGAGGCCTGGCCCGGGCAGCGGTCTCAGGACGGGTTGGGATGACATCAGCCTTGCGATGCGGGCTGGGCTGGTTTGCCTGCAGGTAACACCTCTTCCGAGTGAGCTTGGATTACCTCACCCTGGAGGAGCAAATGGTTAACCCGATCCAAATGAAGCCAGAGGGCCAGCAGCTAGGGTGCCAAGAGCCTTCAAGATCTGGCTGGTGGGGGGACAGGTCCACAGGGCAGGGGACAGAGGAGACCCCTTGGCCAGAGCTGGGAATGCGGCAGTTCCTGCTTTATTAACTGCATTATTTCTGGGATGCCTGGGTGGCTCCGTTGGTTAAGTGTCTGCCTTCAGCTCAGGTCATGATCCCAGGGTCCTGGGATCAAACCCCAAACCAGGCTCCCTGCTCAGTAGGAAGCCTGCTTCTCCCTCCACCTGCCACTCCTGCTTGCTTATCCCCCCCCTCTCTCTCTAACTAATAAATAAGATCTTTGAAAAATTTATTATCTGCATTACAGCTTATGAGTATTGTAATTTGACCACAGGTGACCACATTATATATAAATACACATGTAATATGGAGCTTTCCTGATGGCAAAGCACATTTTACAATTCGCTTAGGCTCAGGTGACTTTTTATTGTCAAAAAGTATGTATCTGTATCTAAACCACATAGGCTATATATTTTTAAAATACCTTCTAATACTTAGGGGCCCCGCAGTGGCGCAGCTGGCTAGGCGTCCAACTCTTGGTTTCGGCTGGGCTTATGATCTCAGGGTCGTGAGATCGAGCCCAGCAGGCCCAGCATGGAGTCTGCTTGAGATTCCGTCTCCTTCTCTCTCTGTCCCTCCACCCCCCAAAAATAAATAAGTAGATCTTAAAAAAACAAAAAACAAAAAACAACTTTCTACCACTTAAGATCTCAACACTGTTTCTCTTCTCTTCGTCGGTCTTTAGATTCTCTAGAACACCAGAAGTACCTCCACCCCAAAAGAAGCCCCAAGATTAAAATAAAATATTGAAATAGGATTAGCAACTTGGAGCAGAAAGTTCTTGACTGGGGACAAACATGGAATTCCTTTCATGAAGAAATGTTCCCCCAAGAGGAACGTTGCATAAAAAGGACTTTGACTGGAGCTCTTTTCCTCACCCGTGAAAACCCCATTCACACTGGAATTGTGTCCTCTTTCAAAAGAAGGTTTCTCAGGATTCTTGTAATTTTTATTCCTATTCGTTTTTTTTTTAATTTTATTTATTTATTTGACAGAAATACAGCTAGAGAGGGAACACAAGCAGGGGGGGTGAGAGAGGGAGAAGCAGGCCTCCTGCTGAGCAGGGAGCCCGATGTGGGACTCGATCCCGGGTCTCCGTGATCATGACCTGAGCCGAAGGCAGTTGCTCAACCAACTGAGCCACCCAGGCGCCCCAAGATTCATGTAATTTTTAAAAAGAAACTACTTTCCAAGACACTATGGCTGTAGGCGTTGCGCTTCCAGAGCTAGACATACCGATTCTTGGAATTTGCTCTAGCAATGCAGATGCAAATTATATCTTAGAAAGCAATTTTTTTTCAAGAAATTTCGTAAGATTCTAGAGGTTTACAAAGTTAGAGATACAAAGCTAACAAATTATATGTTTACACAAACATATAACGTTACCTACATACATACATATACTTACATTATGTATCTTTACATATAATATATGTTAATATCATTTATCTTCAAAAAACACTGAAGATCGGGTGCCTGGGTGGCTCAGTTGGCTAAGCGACTGCCTTCGGCTCAGGTCATGATCCTGGAGACCAGGGATCAAGTCCCACATCAGGCTCCCTGCTCGGCGGGAAGCCTGCTTCTCCCTCTCTCACTCCCCCTGCTTGTGTTCCCTCTCTGGCTGTGTTTCTCTCTGTCAAATAAATAAAATCTTAAAAAAAAAACCAACACTGATCATGTATACATTGCTTCATCCCACAGATATTTAATAAACTATATTACCTAGGTAGGTATATTGAGTACTGTGCTAGAGAGAAGGTACCATGGGGGAATGGAACAGCACACACCTTCTCTCAAGGGTTTATAGTCTATGGGATTAAAGAATGATATCCTAGGGGCGCCTGGGTGGCTCATTCATTAAGCCTCTGCCTTTAGCTCGGGTCATCATCCCAGAGTCCTGGGATTGAGCCCTACATGGGGCTCTCTGCTTGGTGAGAAGCCTCCTCTTTCTCCTACTCCCTCTGCTTGTGTTCCCTCTCTCGCTGTGTCTCTTTCCGTCAAATAAATAAATAAAATCTTATTAAAAATTTAAAAACTAATGAGTGATATCCTATAATCTGTACTTCTGGGTGAGGCCTGGCTGCTAGATAGAGCTGACCTGAGTCACAAACTAACTGATTCTCGCTCGCGGGTCTGGACTGCTCAGAGGGGTCCACACCACGGATGCGGCAGTAGCCCCTCCCACAGACCCGAGTGCACACGCCCACTTAGCACAAAGCACCCTGTAGCATGCACGCTACATTTATTTAGAAAATTCTAGGGGCGCCTGGGTGGCTCAGTTGGTTAAGCGACTGCCTTCAGCTCGGGTCATGATCCTGGAGACCCGGGATCGAGTCTCACATCGGGCTGAAAGAAAGAAAGAAAGAAAGAAAGAAAGAAAGAAAGAAAGAAAGAAAGAAAGAAAGAAAGAAAATTCTAGGCAATGAATGTGTTTCTCAGACAGTAATCATACAGCCTGACATTTCTGGTTCACTGGGGCATGATGAGTTTGCCTACTCTGACCCTGGGTCTGGACTCTGCCAGGATCCCAACTCTCAGGGAACCGACCAACCTCTCTATTCTGAAAACGCTTTCATTTGTTGCAAACTCTGTAACCTAGTAACCGGGAATTTTCCAGCCTGTCTTCTCTCTGCTTGATTCCTGCCAGAAGTCTTATTATCCCCTTACGAACTCAGATCCTTAAGATAGGTGACATCCAGTCGTTGGTTTCCGCTTGGTGTCTTGGACATGCCTGGGTTAGCAGCAGTTCGAAGTCCCTTGGATGCCATCGCTTGGGCCCCGCCCAGTTAGATGGGTGGAAAAAAATGGCACCAGAAGGCTTGGAGTGGAACCAGATGTAGCCTGTAGATTGGGCCATCTATCAGGTGCCCAGCAGGCATTCACAGAGTGGACAGCCAGTCCCCAGGCTCTGGGAGTGCAAAGTCTCTCAGAATAGCCCAGCGAATTCTTCGGGTGAGGAGTTTATGCTTAGCTCCTTTGCCTCCTTCACTGCCTCCTCTTTCTCGTGTACCTGACATGTTTCCTACAAAGCTGGGCATAGCAGATGGAGTTCGGGCTTGTTCTCTGAAGACAGGACAAGCCTAGCAATTTCCCATCTTATTCACCCCCATACCATGCCCCATCTGCAGACCAACTAAGCCATTTATTTATTCTGCTGTTCTCCTCCATTTTATTTTTTTTTAAGATTTTATTTATTTATTTGACAGAGAGAGGCAACCCAGGCCCACCAGGGGAGACCTTTTTTTAAAGGTTTCAATCCCCTTCTAATTAAACTCTTCCAGGTATCACATCAAAATGTTATGTTTAGGGCACCTGGGTGGCTCAGTCCATTAAGCAACTGCCCTTGGCTCAGGTCATGATCCCGGGGTCCTGGGATCAAGCCCCTCCTCGGGCTCCATGCTAGCAGGGAGCCTGCTTCTCTCTCTCCCTCTGTCTGCCACTCTGCCTACTTGTGCTATCTCTCTGTCAAATAAATAAATAAAATCTTTTAAAAAATGTTATGTTTATCAACTAGTAGTTTATAAACTAGATTTTTTTTTCTTAATTTTGGTAAAATATACAAACAAAATTGACCATTCTACCATTTTTTTTTTAAAGATTTATTTATTTATTTGAGGGAGAGAGAGCACAGGCCAGAGGGCAGGGGCAGAAGGAGAAAGAAAGAGATTCTTTTTATTTATTTATTAATTTGAGAGAGAGCATGAGAAAGAGCATTAGTAGGTGGAGAGGCAGACTCCCCACTGAACAAGGAGCTCGATGTGGGACTCGATCCCAGGACCCTGGGATCATGACCTGAGCCAAAGGCAGTCGCCTAACCGACTGAACCACCCAGGTGCCCCGAGGAGGGAGATTCTTAAGCAGACTCTGCACACTGAGCATGGAGCACTGATGTGGAGCTCAATCTCACGACCCTGAGATCAGGGTCTGAGCCAAAATCCAGAGTCAATGCTTAACCAACTGAGCCCCCCAGATGCCCCATCCAGTCAACCATTTTTGAGTGTAAAGTTCAGTGGCACTAAGTACATTCACATATTTTGCAACCATCACCCTATCCATCTCTAGAACCTCGTCCTGAAAGTCTGTCCCTACTAAACAGTGACTCCCCATCCTCCCTCCCCTCAGCCCCGTATTACCATCATCCTACCTTCTGGCTCTATGCACTTGACTATTCTGGGTACCTCATATAAATGGAGTCATTCAGTATTTGTCCTTTTCTGTCTGGTTTATTTCCCTTGTAGTATCAAGGGAAGCCTACTTAAAATAGAGGAGGGCGCCTGGCTGGCTCAGTCAGTGAAGCATCCAGCTCTTGGTTTCGGCTCAGGTGGTGAGGTGGAGCCCTGGGGGAGGCTCCCCACTCACTGGGAGTCCGCTTAAAATTCTCTGTCTCCCTTTCCCCCTGCTTCTTCTGCTCACTTGTGCTCTCTCTCATAAACAAATAAATAGATAGATAGATAGATGATAGATAGATAGATGATAGATAGATAGATAGATAGATATCTTTAAAATAGAGGAGAACAGGGACCCCGAGTGGCTCAGCTGTTGAGTGGCTCAGGTCCTGGGATCGAGACCCACATTGGGCTCTCTACTCAGGCAGGAAGCCTGCTTCCTCCTCTCCCTCTGCCTACTTGTGATCTCTCTCTTTGTCAAATAAACCAATAAAATCTTTAAAAAATTGGGGCGCCTGGGTGGCTCAGTTGGTTAAGCGACTGCCTTCAGCTCAGGTCATGATCCGGGGTGCCAGGATCGAGCCCCGCATTGGGTGCACTTCTTGGCGGGAGGCCTGCTTCTCCCTCTCCCACTCCCCCTGCTTCTGTTCCTTCTCTAGATGTGCTTCTCTCTGTCAAATAAATAAATAAAGTCTTTTTTAAAAGGGTGGTCTCCTCCTTTTATGTAAATAAGTCTAATTTGAAAAGAAACTTTGCATTTCTATTTCTCATCAAAGGTTTGACACGCTAGTTACCATTTTCCTGGCATACACTAAAATGAATCCACATCTACTGAATTTTTAGAAGTGTTTGTCCTTGTACCCCTAGGACCAGCGAGGACGATGAGTCATCAGCAGTCTGCTTGCCCACACCTTGAGATAGCCAGCTTTGGGGACGCAGCCTGGGGTCCAGTGAGTGCTGACGGAGGAGGTCAGGCAGAGCTTGGATCCCTCCCGACACTGCCACAGTTGAGCCATGGAACCTCAAGCAAGCGGCTGAACTCTCTGAGCCTTAATTTTCTTAGCTGTCAAATGGGGATGCTAGGAGTTTCTACCTCATGGGATCAGTGAGAAGATTCGTTGATGTCACACAGGTGAAGCCTCGATGCGTACACGGCACCTGTCCTAAGCCTCTACTACTAGAGTTACAACTGAGCAAAGGAAGCAGCTATGCTTGGTCACCTTTGGGTGGAAACCTTGAAACCCTTCACTGGCGCCCTTCCCCACTGCCCTGCACGGGGTGAGGGACATACCCCTATGTCCTCCCTATATCCTTGGGACTGTCTCCATCATTATTTGCATCCAGTACCTGTTAGGGGTAAGTCTCTAGCAGAGCTTTCACGGGATGTCTACACTGGGCTGGCACTAGGACGGCCAGTCACTTTAGGGAAACGGGCAGGGGCTGGCTCTGTCACTCCAGCAGGGTGACAGGTATGTGTACCGTGAGCAACACAGACTCAACAGGCGAGGGCTCTTTAGCAGGAGGGGCTGTGGGAGCAGTCCCTCATTAGTGTTGGCCCACCGGCTCCCCCACCTCCAGCCCCCCATGTCATGCCACACAAGCTCACCCCTCGAGACCTCAGGTGGCCTCTTTGCTCTGCCCCCATGCTGTCCCTTCAAGATCAGCAGGATGGCTCCCTCACTGTCTTCAGGTCCTTACTCAAACAACCTCTGAGGGAGGCCGCCCTGGCCACCCCTCCCCCAACTCTGACTTCATCATTCTCTTCAGCACTTACCATTTTGTCTGCACAGCACATTGATGATGTATTGCTTTTGAATGTCTACTGTCCCACTAGAGTGGACACTAATGTGGACAGGTAGGGTCTTTGTTGGGTCCACTGATGGATGCTGGCACCCAGGGGAGTGCATGACCACAGTACGTAGTCAGCAAATGTCTGCTGAATGCGTGGAATTTTTCTGAATTTCCTATGGCCCCTAGTACTCATGAGCATCTGAGATGGCTTACCCTTGAGAGGTAGGGAGTAGTACTCTCCTCTTTCTGTCTGGGTTCCTAGCTGATTCTTGCTGAGGTCCTTCCAAACATCCTTGGCCTTCTGTCTGTCACCTCCTCTCAACTCCTTGAAATGGGGACCTGAAGCCTAAAGGGCCTCCTTCCTCTGGGCAGGCCATGTGGCAAGCCGGTGACTCAGCCCCTGTCGCTCTCTAGCTGTGCCCGGGAGGGAGGCCGAGACCACGGCTGTGAGAGAGGACAGGTGGGCCAAGGGCAGCCCCAGGGGGACCAGTAGAGGGAAAGTGAGGACAGCTCTGGCCCTGAGCGCGCTGCCACTCGGAGGGCCAGCCCCTCTGGGGTGTGATGCGAGCAGCCTCTGGACTGAGTGAGGTACAAACAAAAGACTCAGGTCGCCTTTGTCTTCTGCCCGCCCCTTGTCCTCTGTTTACATCCTTCCTTCCCGTAAATGAGTTGGGCACTGGGCCCCACTGGCTACCGGCCAGACACACCTGTAGGACAGGTTGGGCAGAGCTCCTGGGGGTGGGGATCCTGGCAGCAGGGCTGGCAGGTGACTTGGGCCCTTGGGGAGCGAGCTCTGCGCCTTTCCATGGCACCACTGGGGTCAGGCTCATGCTGCCTTGGGCCAGGAATTCTTAGCCATCTCCAAGAGGATGAGATGCCTCTGGGCGGGGGGTCCCTTGCCCAGGGAGTACTGGGAAGTCATGGCCAAGTCACCAAAGGCCAGAGGACCAGTAACTCTGTTCTCAGTGGGCATGTCCTAGAGGGAAACTGAGGTTGGGTGAGAAAGAGGGTAGAGTTGGCAATAAGATCCATGCTTGAGCCACTGGGCATCTTGATGAGAGAAGCCGCCATGCCCTGGGCAAGGTGGCTGCTGGGGGGCCGGGCTGAGTCCCGCCTTGGAACCCAGGGAGACTCTCCCTCTCTGGCCTTTGTGGGGTTAGTCGAGCCAGTGAAGGTGAACCTGGAGTTCATGCCTGTGGAAAGAACAGGGGGAGAAGGCAGGCTTGGGGAAGGGGTGGATGAGGGAGACCAAAGGTGTCAGGTGAGGCCTGGTGGAGACTTAGGAGGTGGAACCTCTATCCTAAAGGAGGCAAGATGGCGGGCGGCCAGCCCCTAGGCTTGTTTCCTGCAGGTCTAGGTAAGGCTGGGGACTTGGATGGGTGTGACTCAGTGGGGAGAAGTTTCCTCCTCCACAGGGAATGATTAACTGACCAAGTTCATGTAAGGTGTGTTTCCCCATGGTCCCTCTGTCTCTCGATGGTGACGACTGGACACTCAGTCACCAAGTATGTACTGACTGCCTATGACATGCCCCGCGCTTTGCTGGGATCCAATCGCTGGCTCTATGTTCATTGGTGTCTCTACCAATCCCCGGCTCCTCATTGGTCAGAGCTGTCCCAGTCGGCGCCCCCTCCTGCTCACCCAACGCCCTCCAGTCCTTGTTTCCAGCTCTTGTAACTCGCTGACCTCCTCTTTTCCTCTCCCCAAGTGATCTTGCTGTCTCCTTCACCAGAATGGTGAGGAAACCCAACAGGTCACGAAACTGCACCCACACCACCTTCTTTCCCAGTGCGGTAGGGGGGTGCCATCTCTTCCCTCTTTGTAGGGTGTCCTGTCCCTGCTCAGCTTCTCAGGATGGGGGTGGGGCGCAGTCAGCACACACAGCCTCAGCTCGAGGAGCCTCAGGGGGCCTACTTCCGGGGACCCTTCTGTGCAGGTAGGAGGCCCGCCCTGCCCGCTGTATTAGGATCCTCGTGCTAAGGCCTGCAGCCCCTTTACCTGACCCTAAATGTCTTGGACACAATTTTTTGGATTTCATTTTTGCCTGCCCTTTGTCAAAGACAGAGTATGTGATGGTGGGAGTCCCCAGCAGGCCTCCAGGAGTGAATTTCTCTCCTTTCCTCCATGGTGGCCCCAAGATAAGGCGCTGGGGACCCAGGACCAGAGGTTTCCTATTTGCCCCCACCCAGGGAGTGAGGAGTTGTATCCCCAGGTCACTGTCCATATAGCCACCCAGCTCCTCGTTCCAGCTCTCAGCTCCCAGTTTGTCTCCCTCCAGCCCACAGTCCAGGGCCCACAGGCCCGCAGTGCCACAGCCCCGGAGAAAGCGCGTCTGCACACGTGGGCTGGCAGCCCGTTCCTGCCCCTGGCGCCCCCCAAGTTGCAGGCTGCGGGCTCCCCGCTGCTGGGTTCACAGCCCACGGGCTCTACCCCACAGCGGCCGGGCGTCGCTCTCCCACACCCTCCTCCACACGGGCCCTGCTGGGCACGTCAGCGGCCTGGCGGTCCCTGAGCAGCGGCAGGCAGCCCACAGGGGACACCGGGGTGCAGACGCCTGCGCGACAAAGGACCAGGCTGAGGAGCTGCCTCCAAGTGGGACCTCTGCCCCCAAGGATCACCAGGTCTAAGTGAGACAGGCCCCCAGGGAGACCGAGCGCCTCTGCCCAGCTCTTGCTCCCTGCACAAGGGATTTCTGCAGCTCTGCTTGCTGCCTCCCTGACTCCTGAGAGCGGTGAGTCGGCCTGTCTCCAGCGTGACTGCACCATCTGGCTGTCTGTCACGAGGTTTCTCCTGTCCCTTAGAACACATGTCTCAGACTCAGCAGAAGGGAAGGGAGGAAGGGGATGGGGTGCAGGAGCAGCTGTGTCCCCATATGTGAGTGGCGTCCATATGTGGTCTCGTCCCAATCCGACAGGAACCCCGGGAGGTAAGGACCAGGATCCTGCGTGTGCTGACGGGGGACTGGAGAGCCTCACGGGACAGGTAGGTCCTCTAAGGCCCAAGTGGCAGCACCGGCTGGGGGCGGGGCCGGGCGAGCCTGCCCAGCAGCCGGGACTCCCTCACTAGAGTCTCTCAAGCTGTTGTTGTAGCGAAAGGACGGTTATGGTTTGCTCTGGGTTTGTTTTGATTTTTCAATCAAATACTGTTGCAAGATCCAATAAGAATGAATTATTACCCAAAGGAGAAGGAAAAAATTTCACCAATTGCGAGCCCCTTTTTGTTGTTGTTCAATCAGCAGATAAAAAATTATACCCCTGGATTGCTCTAAAAGTTTTTAAACTTGGGCCGGCTCCGGTCTGTGAAGCACATCACAGGCTGTATGAGGATGTGGGTGGACTTTCCTCAGAGCAGCCGCCCCCACCCCCAGAGACTTGGAGGCGGAGGTTGGGGAGGCCTAGAGGGAAAGCCGCTGTGGGGCTGCGGATGGTAGGATCACTGGTACTGGCAGGATTTTTTTTTTTAAGATTTTATTTATCGGGAGCCTGGGTTGCTCAGTGGGTTAAGCCTCTGCCTTCGTCTCAGGTCATGATCTCAGGGTCCGGGGATCGAGGCCCGCATCGGGCTCTCTGCTCTGCAGGGAGCCTGCTTCCTCCTCTCTCTCTGCCTGCCTCTCTGCCTACTTGTGATCTCACTCTGTTAAATAAATAAATAAAATCTTAAAAAAAAATTTCCTATTTATCTATTTGACAGAGAGAGAGATCACAAGTAGGCAGAGAGAGAAGAGGAAGCAGGCTCCCTGCTGAGCAGAGAGCCAGATGTGGACCTCGATCCCCGGACCCTCAGATCATGACCTGAGCCGAAAGGCAGAGGCTTGAGCCACTGAGCCATCCAGGAACAAGCAGCAGGATTTTTTAAACACCTGGACTTCTTGGATTTCTGGGGCAGGGTGGGGATAACCAGGACTTTCCTTATGACTCGCCTGTAGTACTTGGTGGATGGTGGCCATTCCCTCGGGGAGGACCCAACGGGGGCCCTCTTAAGCTCTCCGGAGTGAGCACCATCTTGGAGACACTGGGGGCTCACACTTCAAGGCCTGGGGAAAGACTTTGGACTCCTCCCAACCTTTGTTTATTCAATGCAAAAATGGGGTGGATGAGGCATTCGTATCTATTGACATTCAATAGACCGTTCAGGAAAACACAAAGGAGCTGAGGCACAGGGGATGTTTTATAAATTCTAACGTTACCCCAGGGCAGGGGGAGGATGGTTTGTGATGATTCACAACCTCGAGAGCTGCTCCAGGGTCTGATTTACCCTTTAATTTAACTACTCAGCTTATTTTTTAATTCATTGTTTTTTCATTCATTTCATAAATGCATTCTTCATCCTGGAGGCTCCCTGCTGGAGCCCAGGAGACCTGGTGGGGATCAAAGTAGTAGACCTTCAGGGCCAGAAAGCATAGGGTCCTGTAGGCCAGAGTGAAGAGTCGGGTCACCTTCCAAGGGAGAGGGGATGCCGTAGCTGGGCACTGGGGAGTAATGCAATCCATCTCTGCTTGTAAAAGCTCACTCTGGGGACCCCACGTGGAGAATGCAGAGGGGTGTAAGCCTGGAGGCGGGACACCAGTTAGGAGACTACTGCTACGGTCCTGGGCAGAGGCGGTGGGGCGTGCACTGAAGTGGGGATGTGGGAAATGGGCAAACTGGGGTTCTATTTTGGTGGTGGAATGGAAAGGGTTTGTTGATGGGTTAGTGTAAGCACAAGAAAGGGAGGAACCAACGAGGTGTCCAGGAGCGAGGAGCTTGCTTAGGGGATTGTAATGCGGCAGCGGGGCGGGGTCCAGATGACTAAAGGTCACTGGCTGTGACTGCTGCGGGGATCTGGAACTCTTTTCCCAGACCTTGTGGGGTCAAGATGGGGAAAGGCTAGGACTGGCACAGAGGCTAGACTTAGGCGTGCAGGGCAAGTATGGACAAGCCCCAAGTGGCTTGATGAGGCCCCAAACGGTGAATCCTGGAAAAGCAAATGAAGCTGTCCCAAGATTCTGGTATCTCTGACAACCAAGGTCGCTGTGCGTCCTGCTTCTCCCAGAGACCTCAGACAAGGTCCGGCTGGGCTCCTCTAGCACCCAAGCTGCGTGGGGGATGGGGCGACGCCCTCCCACCCAGTCCTTCACCTCCTCTGTAACCATAGCCCCACGGGTGTAACCTGAGCTGGTCTCCCCGCTGTGTGGGCGGGCGTGGCCGGCGGGCCTCGGGCCAGAGAGCGGGAGCCGCGTCAGACCTGTTAGCCAGCTGAGCCCCGTGCCAACGCTCTGCAAATAGACCCGAGTCACGAACCCAACAAAACCCTGAGCCGGGTTGTCATCTTGGGACTGAGGGCAAATGTGACTGCAGAGGGTGGGGCTGGTCACACTGCCCTGACCGGAGTGGCCTTGCTGTGGTCCGGTCGAGGTTATTCTCTTGAGGGTTGATTAATGAGAAGAGTGGGGGTGACCTGGGGGACCCTGGGATCCTCACTGGAAACACATCCCCAGGGGCAGGAGGTAGGTGGGGGGCTCGCCAAACTGCCTTTTCTGGTCTTGGGAATGGAAAGAAAGGAAGAGTGGCGCCCACATGTCTGACCTGCCAGCAGGCGGGATGGGAGACCCAGATGGGGCTGGCCACAACTAGGGGACAATTCGTGAGTTCTGCCCTTGTGGAGCTTTAAATCTAGTGAAGCTAGGCCATGGATCTAAATTCCATAACATCCTGTACCTACCTACCTCTCAATTTCTCTCTCTCTTCCCTCTCCTCTCTCCCCTCATCCATCTATCTATTTATCCTTCCTTCCATCCATCCATCCATTCATCCATCCATTCGTCCACCCACTTACCAGAGCCCTTACTACATTGTTTTATCATTGTTGGTTGATCTGCCTGTCTCCTTCACCCAAACTGAACAGGGATTGTGTCCTGAGCGCTATTTTGTACTCAGCACTTAGTACAAAATCTAGCACTTAGCAGGTGCTCAGTAGAAGTTTGTTGATGAAATAAATAAATGCATGATTGACTATAATATGATATAGTCTGAGATAAGTGCCATAAGAGAGGTTTTGTGTCTTTATTTCTCACTATTAAATCTCAGTGTCTGGAGCATAGTGGTTGTGCAATAAACATTAATTTAAAAAAAAATGAACAAATGGGGCGCCTGGGTGGCTCAGTCGGTTAAGCATCTGCCTTAGGCTCAGGTCATGATCTCGGAGTCCTGGGATCGAGTCCCTCATCGGGCTTCCTGCTCAGCAGGGAGTCTGCTTCTCCTTCTCCCTTTGCATGCTCCCTCTCTG
>PITA01004968.1:27720-116598 GCA_004023965.1 Spilogale gracilis | reverse complement strand
AGCCAAGGTGCCCATCAACAGATGAATGGATAAAGAAGATGTGGTACATATATACAATGGAATACTATGCCTCCATCAGAAAGGATGAATATCCAACTTTTGTAGCAACATGGACTGGACTGGAAGAGATTATGCTGAGTGAAATAAGCCAAGAAGAGAAAGTCAAGTATCACATGGTTTCACTTACTTGCGGTGCATGTCCTCCATGTCCCACGGAGGACAGTGGGAGAAGGAAAGTAAATGGGAACTAGGGTAATCTAGGGAGGGAAACGAAACAACAGAGACTTTGGACACAGAAACAAACTGAGGGACTTGGAGGGAGGGGGGTGGAGGGATGGGAGAGCCTGGTGGTGGGTACTGGGGACATCTAAAGCGTGGAGCACTGGGTGTGGGCAATGGGGAATGAATCTTGGAACACTGGGAAAAAAAACTTTAGTAATAAAAAAAAAAAAAAAAGAATGCCCCTATTAAAAAAAAAAAAAAAAAGAATCCATTCTGACTCCTCCTACCAGCTGCACAAACCTTTGTATTGCTTTTATATGAACAGTTGGCTTTATAAACTATTGTTTCTTGAATGTTTTAAAATGTCTGTACCATAACTCTGTCGGGTAATAAAATACAAATAAAATTCCACAAAAGCTCTAAAATTTTAAGACTAAAACATTTCAGATATCATATTAGGTACTTAAATTATTAAAGTTGTTAACTTAATTCAATTGCAGAAAATTATTCTTGCATATTTTCAAAGGGAACTGAAAACTTATGGACTGTGTTTGTTTTTGTTTTTTTCCCTTGTTCAGAGAAGCCAGTTAATCTTCAGACTAAAATTCTCTTTTGGGGACACACAGTTGATTCCATTGTAAAATAAATGCAGGCTCCTCTAAGTTCTGAAAAGTATTTGTTCTGAAATTTTAGAATTTAACCTAGCAATGGGAATCCAACAATGGGACCCAACAAGTGACACTTTTCCAATGATCTTACTTTTGAATAAACACAATGGGGATTTTTATTTGTGTATTATCTGATTATGAACGGACTTGTCTGTTCACTTTACATATCTAAGAAATATACACTGTAGTGTATTCTGTGGTCTTTTAAAGTGATGTGTAAGTGAAAACAAAGGAAAGCAAAGGAAGACAGTGGCAGCAGTGCTGTCTTTATGTCTGTTTTCTGGTTTGGTGGGACTTTTGTTAGCCTCAAGTCTTGATAAACTGTTTTGAAGGCCAGCTTAAGTGATAATTTCTTGACATTATTGGTTTTGCTTTCCTTTCAACTTCTTATTCTTTAAACTATGTACAGGAAGGGAAATGTTTGATCACAGCACTTCTTTTTAAAGACTGTGAACAGTTATATTTTGTGGTGTCTATAATGATAAATTGGAACTTGATTTTGCCACAGTGTGTTTCGATAATTATAGTTTTCTTTCTGCCGGGTTGTACCTTCATTCTGTTTCTTTTTCCACTCTATTCCATATTAACATATTTTGGTTTTAAAAACCTAAATCAACAACAGTTATCTTTTATTTCTCTAAATCTTGCTGAAAACAGACAAGTTATTTGCATTAACTTGAGTTTACAGACACTTGAATCAAATTGTGATTTTCGAGAAAATATATTCTTCTTTGTGTTTAATAACGTGGTTGAATCAGTGGGGGGGGATAAAAAGTGGACGATTGCTTATAAAGAGAGGCCTATTTCCCCTCCATTAAGTTTAATTGCAAACATTTTAGGCATAATGAATCACTGCTGACCAAGGGCACTTCATCATCATTCTGTGGTCACTGTGGGTGCTTGTGGGTACAAGTTCTGTACTTCAGTTAGTGGTGGGAAGAAACTATAAGTGTATTTGTAATATTGTAGGAGCCTTTTGTAAGTTGCACGTGAAAGTGGAAGAAAAATAATCCTTAGAACCCTTTGGCCTACTAAAACCTTAGACTTTTACATCATGGAAGTTAAAAAACGATCCCTTTCTTTGTGGTTCTCTGTATTACTCAGGTGGAACAATCTGAAAAACTATTTATGAGAAACATTAAAATATGCTTTGAGAAAACCACCATAACTATATTTTAAAATTGTTTTTGCAAAGCCTTGGGCACTTTAAAGAGCTAAGCAAACAAAAGATGTAAAATTACTTTAGTTGTTCTCAGGCCTGCAACCATCAGAATACAACAAAACTGGCTGCTTTGGGTTGATTGTAGAAATAATGCAGATGGAGACTCCAATACAAGGCAGAATTTACTAGTTATTAGAACAGAGAAAATCATGGCAAGTGGGGTCATAGGGTCCTGCACAATGAAGCATCATCAATATGCAAACACTTTCTGATGGGAACTACTTGAATAGATATTTAGTAACTAGACTCAAAAGGCAAGATGAACAGAGGAGTCCCAATGGTGATATATGCCCACAATAAAGTTTTTCATTGATATATATATAATTAGGAATTCAGTTTTGGTATCTGTTTGACCTAAATATGGCAAATTCAGTGTTTAAACAAACAAGATAGAAATGATAGGAATTGAGCAGTAGGATTTATTTTTTCTGACTTGATTATAAACAGGAATTACTGCTAATTCTAGGGTATAGATAGCTTTAGGGATCTGACATAGATAGAATCTTAGATATGAAAAAAAATAAGATACACACACACACACACACATAGAAACCCTCCAAATCTATTGCTGTATGTACAATTATGCATATAAATTCAAGGAAGAAAATAATTATTAGTAACAAAGGATGGAAAGTAGGTAAAGTGTTTGCTTATAAAATGGGAGATGAAATAGTCCTGAACAAAGGGAAACTTTGTTACATAATTTTAGTTTTTACCAGAAGTCATATAGTGCTCTCATAATTATTTTTGGCAAATTATTAAAAGGAAAAAAGAAGATAAAATTTAGGCCTTTGAGACAGACGTTGTAAAACTAGAAGATGATTAATGTTTCCAAGTTTCAATGTAGTTAGAGTGGCCAGAAGCAGCAATGGAAAAGTCCAAAGTTTGAACTTTAAAAATACATGTCTCCTTCAGGCCTTTGCACTTTGCATGTTTGTTTGCCCCTTTCCACACAGTCCCATGCCTTTAACTCTTCTCAAAGATAGTTACAAGATGGATTCCTTCACTTTGTTTTTTATCTCTGATAAAGTGACATTTCTTTGGGTGTTCCAGACTCCCCTTTCTAAAACATTGCCTGCTATCGTTCTTACTGTCATTACCCTGAATTAGTTTCCTTCGTAGCCTTTTTCACAATCTGACATAGTTTCAAGTATCATTATGTTAATATGTGTTTTGACCACTGGACTATAAACTCCATGAGGACCGGGACTCTGGCTTTTTCTTTCTCAGCACCTACAGCGGTGCTCGGCATGGAGTAGTTTATAAAAACATATGTACTGAAAAGGAGAAAAACTCTTATAGTGGATCCTTTAAAAGATGCTGTGAGGATCAAAAGCCAAATAAGGTGGAATCTAAGGTAGGATGTCACATGTATTCAGGTAAATATACATTTCTGACACTGAGGATTATCTAGGGGAAAAAGTTTGTTTTAATTTTAACAGGTAGAAGGATTTCTCATCTGAATGTTGTGTATGTTCATGTGTATATCAATCACCATAAGAATTATGACAATTTAGAATTTTGGAATCACTCAAGGCATTTTATGCCCCCAATCATCACAGTGTTGGAAATGGGTCTAAAAGTGAGTTATTTGTAAGAATGCAAATCCTGGGACCCCAAAACCCATCGTTCTGAGTTTATATACTCCATATTTTAAGAACTACCCTTTGGCAATATTATGAAAGAGGTAATAATACAATAAGTGTAATAATTATAGCAGCATTATTACTGATAACTGATATTTCAAATGTACTGATTATTACCACCATTAATCATGTTACAGATATCAACTCCTTTACTAATTGCAGTGACTCTATGTGGTAGACACACCGCAAACTTCATTTTACTATTGAAGAAAGTGTGGGACAAAGAGGTTAAGTAATTGGATTAAGTAACATAGTGTGTAAGTGGGGGGAGTCTAGAGCCTACAATGGAGCCTTCTTCCTGAGTTTGCCTTATCAACCCTTTCAGAATTCCCTTGTGTCTGAACTATGCCACACATTGCGGGTCAGAGATGAAGGTAGCACAGCCCACACTCAAAGGCCTTAATGTCCAGAGGGGAGACAGACAAACACTGCGACAGATGCAAATTTGATTTAGGCATAAAATGATCAGGGGAGGAAAGACTGTTAATATCTACAGAGAAATCTTCACAGAGGAGACGAGTCAAACTTAAAGACTAAGTGGAAATGACAGAAAGATGATGGCAGCATTTATCTACCATATACAGTTCCAGCCGGCTGTACTGAAAAGTCACAGAACATTAAAGCGTGACACATTTAGAAGAAAGTCGTTTAGTGTGGCACAAATATAATGTGCAGGATGAAGACAAGTGGAAGGAAGTGGAGCTGGAGAGGTAAATCAGGGCAATTTGTGAAGATAGTGGCCATGCCAAGTCCATAGGCAAAGATATATAGATTTTTTTCCCCCTAGGACAACAGAGCTCTCTTGAGTTGGGCAAAACCCTCACTGATACATGTAGTGGGGGAGTGGTCATGAGACAGTATTAAAACATGGAAATAATAAGATGATATTTGCTACAAATTTAAGCCAGTGCTTCATGAAGCATGCCTGTGTAGGACAGTAACCCACTTAAGACATGCTTGAATTTGGGTAGATCGAGTCTCAAAAGACCTTTGCTACGGAGGTCAAAGCTCACCTATGCTCTTCCTTCAGGACTCTTAAAATGTAAATATCTTTATAAAGTTGTCACTACTAGGGGCAAGGACTCTGTCAAAGAAATGTTATGGACTTAAGAAAAATAATAATTGACTTAAGGCAGAGCAGCCACATAGTACCCTTTGGGTTTTGCTCTCTATACTGCATATTGTTCCATCGCTCGAGAAACGGATGGGGATTCTGACAAGCTCAAGTAAAAGCACTCCTTAATAGCTTAATTTTGCTGGGAAAGATGGCTTTCTCACTGGGGTATAATGGCTTGAAGAAGACCAGCCACCTCAGCTGCTTGCTAGGGCAAGCATCCCAGAATAGTTGCCGAGGAAGCCTGTTTCAAGAGATGCAGCAAAGCAGACAGGACCAGAGAGAAAGCTTCTTTTTTTTTTTTTTTTTTTTTTAAGATTTTATTTATTTGACAGAGAGAAACACAGCCAGAGAGGGAACACAAGCAGGGGGAGTGAGAGAGGGAGAAGCAGGCCTCCCACCGAGCAGGGAGCCCGATGTGGGACTCGATCCCGGGTCTCCGGGATCATGTCCTGAGCTGAAGGCAGTTGCCCAACCAACTGAGCCACCCAGGCGCCCCGAGAGAGAAAGCTTCTTAAGAAACTTTGCAGAGTTTGTGAAAGAGGGAATAAGTTAAACAGTTCCAACAAACTAAAGAATGGAGAAAAATCTACATAAATTAAGGAATGGAGAAAACCCTGTGCATTCAAACAGGAAAATGAACTTTAGAAACCACTGAGATGATGATTATAGATGAATTGTTAAAAATAGAGTAGTAAAAGTAAGTAGACTAGGTCTAAAAAAATTGTAGGAAAAGAAAAAGTTAATAAAAAAGAGGAGAAATATTTTAAGATGTGATAGATCTGATAATGTTAATGTGGCGATGAGAACGATCAGGGATGTTCCTGGCTTCCTGAAATACTCATCTGATAAATCCCTAGCCAAGATTCAGTCTCATGCAGACTTGATGCCAGGGACTGCCTTCTCTCAGTCATAGCAATCTAACAAATTCTGTGAACCCTATTTTAATTATGATTTATTAACTCATTACACAGAAGGTCACATTGTTTCTTCAAGAGAACGTTCTACCCCTCTGCACGGTTGTGGGGAAGGTGTGTCTATGCACAGAGAAAGATGGATTGGGGTATACCCTCTGCTTATACTTGTAAAAGTATGCCATAATGCTTTTCCTTTAAGGTACATTTTAAAAAACTGAATATTTGTGGAATGGGGTAACTTTTTTTGTTGATTGTTTTTATGGAGATGATTTAGATAAAGGATAACAATAATACTGTGTATAGAGAACTATAAACTCTGAGAACAAATATTAATGGATATCTTTTAAAGTGCATTATGTATAGGCTGAAGAACTGGTGAAATCTCTGAGTTTATACTTGACCTTGTCCAGTTTTCAGAAATGCAGGATCAGTCTTATAAGAATAGTTGTAGGACTATCCTAAGTACCTGGGTGAGTGAGTGGATAAGCATCTGATGAGTTTTAGTGTTAGCTAGTGCAATGTAAAGCAGTGAAGAAAAAAACACTTAAGCCATATGCACACACACAAAAAAGGCCTCTGAGGTATTAATTCCTATTCCTGGTTCATAGGTCACACTTATAATATTTGCCGTGCCTCTGCTGAGTCTTTACTACCCCGTATGTTGTTCCAATCTGTCATTACATCACTTGGCCCAGCATAATGGCTTGAATGGATCAAGACATATCTTTTATTTTTTTTCATTTTTATTTTTTTAAAGATTTTATTTATTTATTTGACAGAGAGAGATAACAAATAGGCAGAGAAGTAGGCAGAGAGAGAAGGGGTTGAAACAAGCTCCCTGCTGAGCAGAGAGCCCGATGGCTGTGGGCCTCGATCCCAGGACCCTGAGATCATGACCTGAGCTGAAGGCAGATGCTTTAACCTACTGAGCCACCCAGGCGCCCAAGATATATCTTTTAAATCCAGTAAATTTCCCCGTGCAATTTCAGCTCTACCCATGACTTTGTAAGAATGGCAACAAAATATGGGACCTTATCAGGAAGGACACAGGAAACGGTGTTACCTTCTGGCAAGGGATAGGTTACATACGCCCACCCATGATGGTGTGTACAATTATGGTTTCTGCATTTCCAGAAGATAAAAAAAAAAAATGAAAAGACATGCAAAGCAGTGTGGAATAAGTAAGAAGAGAGCAGTTATGCCCCACAGTAAAATTATAAAAAAAAATCTGTGGAGGTGACAGTTGAAAATATACCATAAATTATTGAGGTTTTAATGAAAAAATAATTGTAATAACATTCATAGTTTTCTATGTGTACTTTTAAGTAAGGCACTTACTTCTTCATTTCCATCTCCTAATAAGCATGTAAGACAGAACATAATCATTTCTTTTCATAGGTGAAGGAAGTGAACCTCAGGGTAATGACAAACCTGACCCCAGATCAGGGCAAGAGTGAGTTCTTGAACCTTAGGTCCACCAAATTCACAGAGTTTAGAAATCAAAAATTTAAAAAAAAAAAAGAGTTTAAGGTTTTAATTTGAAATGTGAGTGTGTGACTTTAAGAGCAAATACTAGGAATATATATGTGAATAGGTTTGAAAATATAGTTGGTGCTGGCTTTATCTTTAAAGTTGAATGAGGACGATGTCTTGTTTCTTCCTGTGGAGTTCTCCATAAGCTTCTCTTGGGAAGCACTGAAATGCCAAAGCTGCTGGAACAACCTGAAAAACCTTTGACTTTGAGAACTGAGAATTTTAAGCTGTAGTTGAAATTCTGTTTGTTGTTGAGATTTATCAAACAAGCCACTAAATATTGCCAGAAAAGAAAAGAAAAGAAAAGACAACATGAGGCAAAGTGGTAGATGGGTAATATTTGTTAGAAATTCCATCAGCTTCTGTAACAGTTTTCCTAGGAATAGAAGATAATAATTACAGGGACGCCTGGGTGGCCCAATTGGTAAGCATCTGCCTTTGGCTCAGGTCATGGTCCCAGAGTCCGGGGAGCAAGCCCCACATTGGGCTCCCTGCTTGGCAGGAAGCCTACTTCTCCCTCTCTCACTCCCTGTGCTTGTGTTCCCTCTCTGGCTGTGTTTCTTTCTGTCAAATAAATAAGTAAAATCTTGAAGAAAAAAAAAGAAGATAATAATTACAATGAAAGTATTCCTGAAATACATCATATTCTAAACAAACTGTTATGATGCTATATTTATTCAAAGACAGAATGTCTGGCTTTATAGTAAATAGAGTAGAATCAAACACTTTGAAGAATTTAAACAGATATAACCAGTTTTATTATCATCATTTAAAAATTTTCTAATCTATATTTATCCATTATAGAAAATACTGTTATGTAAATCCAAGGGCTTTCAGGGTGGAAAGCTATAGAAAATAATACACTGGGGAAGCTTATATTTATTTATTTATTTTGGTCAGCTGGTTTGCAAAGTCTTTACTTGAGAGTGATAAAGAACGAACACACTGAGAAAACACATTATATAACCATAATATATGCATTTACGAAGCTATATTTGTAAAAATTAGTAATAAATCATAATAACAGGTAAGGGCATACTTAAAATTATTTTAAATATTTAGCAAAATATTAGAGTCCATCGACAACCTTTAGTCTTCATGTGGTCTCCAGCAGTTCACTCAAGCTTTTCGGTGTCAGAGGAAATTGAGAGATGGAAGGTGACACATTTAGATGCATATTATGCCAAGGAACTCAGGTCAGACATTTCTGTAACAAGAACTACAGCTTACATTTTTGTTTTTTACAGCTTACATTTAATAAACACCTGCTATGTGAAAATACTATGTTAAGTGCTTTATATGCAATGCATTATTCAGTTTTCATAATGATTCCATAAAGTGGTATTCTCATTATTTTTGTTTTTAACAGATGAGGAATTTAGTTTATTATTAATTAAAAAAATAATAGTTAATATGAATTAACTAAGTGAAGCCAAGTGGGAGAATAAAGTTTTCAGCAGTCTGATTATAGATATATGGTCTGGGACACTAAACTATAATACAGATATATCAAAAATTAATTAAAAGAAGAAATACAGTTTGTGGAGTAAGTATAATCCAAATCATATTCAGTCCTTAACCAACCAACTAAACATATGTATATGATGGCGCACACAAGCAGCAAAGAGAAGATTTGGTTACTCATATACAGTGAAGTATTTTACTTTATGTAATGAGGTGATTTTTTTTTTTTTCTTATGAAAGGTAGTGGAAAGTTTCTACCATATAAACAGGCTGGAAAAGCTTTTTTAAACCTTCAAGTATGAAGACAGACTCTTAATGGATACTGAGAAAACTTATGATTGAAGAATAAATGTTTACAGATGATCTCATGTAACTGGTGTTCTAGTGGAAGACGTGTAATTGCTATTAGAGAGCCTATTTACAGCATTTCAAGAAGACAAAAAATGGGGCACCTGGGTGGCTCAGTCTGTTAAGCGGCTGCTCAGATCAAGCCATGCATTGGGTTCCCTGCTCAGCAGGAAGCCTGCTTCTCCCTCTGCCTCTGCCTCTCTCTCTCTGTTTCTCATGAATAAATAAATAAAATCTTAAAAAAAAAGAGAAAGAGAAAACAAAGAATTAAATTTCCATAGAATAAGACTACCTGGTAAGAACGAATCTGTGCTTTGTGTTTCTGGAGATAATAATGAAATTTATAGCTTGGTGTTGAAAATATCTGTAGTATATTTGTATATATATATATATTATATAGATAATAATTGTGTATTTGGATATATTTTTCAAGTAATAATAAATAAAAGTTAGTATGTAGTAAAGACAATTAGAACTTGAGCCAGTTCATGTAACATGTAGTAGCTCTATAGTTATGCTAAGCCACTTTAAAATACAATGATCTGATATGCCCAGGGAAGGTTTATTAGAAACAGAAGATATGTTATTATAACCACTGATACTTTGGTAGCTAATGATATGGCGGCTATACATAGAACAGAATTAATTCAAGAACAGTGGCTTTTCTTAGGTATCAGGTGCAGCTGATTGGCAGGTACTAACTGCTCCACGTGTGTTTCTCTAGCAGGTGTTTTGTCAGCATACATGTGGCTGGGTCTGGACACAGGCAACTATTAATTCAAGTGATCCAGATCTTTTCTAAACTAATGTTGTTCAAACTACTGATCACCATCTAGGAAGGATATGCTGTCAATTTAGGAGGTCTTATACATATTTTCTGTGACATAGAAATGACAGAACAGGCAATGTCCAAATGGCTCTCATGGTCTAAGGATGACAGTTTTATGAAATATTTTGTTTGAACCATAGATGTGTGTGGAGGGGGTAGAGGTCGAGGAATGGAGAGTTATAGAGACTTATTTGTGGTTCATTAAGTAAAATGTGTTTCTGCTTGTGAATGGAAACTAAAAAAAAACACAACAAATTAACATATCTCTGGGACATGATCATGGAAAAAAATGATAAACACTCCCTGTGTGAACAGCCAATAATGTTGGCGTCTCCTTAGTCCAACTCTTGGGATTTCTATTTAGGAGCATGATTTGCTCTGCTTTCTTTGTGGAGTCTATCCTATCTCCCTATGATGTGAACTGTATTTAGTACTCGGGCAGGGGAGCTTTCTAAATTATTTCTTTGTTGATCAATTCATCATCTATGCTTTTTCCAAATGAATTTTTCCAGCCACACCCTTGCTTAGAGCTGTTTAATTGTTCTCCATATGGCCAAGGTTAATTTTAAGCTCTTTAATAGGGCATAAAAAAATTATTTAGCCATTGGCCCTTGCCAATTTGTTGAGCCTTATTTCCTATCATTATTGTACAAAGACTCAGTAGATTCAGTAAACTGAAACACTTACTGGACCAGGTTGAATGAGGTTATTTCAGACGTTTATGTTAGGCTCAGTTCTGTCTTTGTTTATTGTTTATTTCTCTCTTTGTAAACGAACAAACCTTCATTTGTTCTTTACGTCTCTATTGTCTTTATGTTTCATCCCCTATGTGAAACCTTCACTGATACTCCCCACCAAGCAACAGTAAGATGGTTCATCCATTATGTATTGTATAGCCTCTTATTCCAAGTGTATAATATACCAGTTAGAAAATAGTAAGAGATTATTAACATATATTTGTGAATAAATGTCAGTAATCATGGAGATATATATATATATATATATATACATAAAGGTATTAATATTTGCTGGATGCTCCTTTTTCCCCAAGCTAAATAAATATTAATATACCAACACTGCTAAATTGAAAATGAATTTCTACATTATATAATGAAATCATCATCATTTAGTAGACATGATGCTTTGAGCCCTGCAAATAACTGCTCGTCTAAGCTGTTCTTGATGAGTTATTATTTTAGTCTGCAGAACAGTGAAGGGAAATGATTTGTTTGTGTATTTATAAATAGTTTCTGTGTCGTGTGTTTCTGGTTTTTTGTGGGCAGAAGAGTGAGAAGCATTGCTATAAGAAACATAATAGAGATAATGGGAGAGAAAGACTTTATGAAAAGAAAACAGGTGTTCATGTTTCTCACCAGTGATTTTGGTTTGGAGAGCAGTTGATGTCTACCAAGAAGTGTGAAACAGGACTTAAGGTATAAAAATGAATTGAATGAATCATTTATCTTAAATTAATAAGGTTATAGATACAAACTCAAAATGTTTTTAATTTTTAAAGACAAGAAAAACAAATTAAAATGATAATATGCTTTTATTTTTAAATGCAAAGAGTGAATACCTAAGATAAATTAAATCCTTGACCTTTATTATTTTGTAAAATTGTACTGATCTTCCTTGTGGAATATGAAGAATTTTCCTTTAGTCTTTAAACACACATCATAAATTAGATAATTTTTCATGGCATGTAGTTTTTCAATCACACTACTGCTGTAATAGATAATCAAAGGGAGATTGAAACCATATCTTACAAATGTAATCATAAATAGATATTTCACACTAATGTTGGCAAGTGTGATCTGAAATATTGGACAGATGTGTAATATAAAGAGATTAAGCTGACATCTATGTTTCTGATAGTGAGGTGTGGATTCCAGAGACACAGAAACTTAGGGAATGATGGACCTAGACATTCCAGTGTAGTGGTAAAGAACAGGTTTGGGGAGTGAAAGCAATGACTCAATTTTGTAAAACCTTCTTTTATGATTCCTATTTGCATGACACTGTATAAAATGCATATTTTTATGTATTATTTTCAAATGAAGGAATATAACATGTATTAGGTCTTGCTATGGGTCTTTTTGGAAGTAACATGTGAAGTAAATACTTTTATTTATAACCTTTTTATAGCCCATGTAATATGTTTTTTATGGGTCAAGCAATATGTGCATATTCCTCAACAAATGTTTTCTGTCATGTGTTTAAAATACTGTTCCCTTATCCAGACTTGAGAGAAATCCTTGTATGGAGGAACTGCACCCCTAGACTGGGAAGAAGGTTCACTTTCTTAGACTTTGTGCTATAGAAGTCCCTATTCTAATCCTGTTCCCAATCTGCCTATTCCCATGGGGCATAAAGTCTATAGGACCAGTTGGATGTACCTACCTATGTCCCATATCCTACCCTCCTGACTATGCCTCTAGTAACTGAAAATGAGCATAAACTCCTAAATCCAGGATTCAAGGTTTGGGCATGATCAAGCAACCTGTCTCATTCCTGGTTCCCTTTACATTGCTCATACAGTTCTGAACAAAAACTTGTCTCATTTTATTCTTGAAATATCAAGCCCATCCTTGCCTTAGGATCTTGTATTGGATGTTTTCTCTACTTCCTATAGTAGGGTCTCCATTTTGAAGGATAAATACTTTCCTGTGGTCAGCTTTCAGATGAAATGTTACCTCCTCAAAGAGATTTTCACTATCTATGTCAAATAATTTTTTATGTCAAATAAATTACTTTGTTTCTACATCTTTTTAAAATATTTTCTACTATATGTATATGTATGTGTGTGTTGGTCTGTTTTGAATGCAAATTCCATGAGACAAGAACTTTGCCTTCTCTATCATTGTCTTGTCTTCTGTCAAATCTCTAGTGCCCGGAGTGGCCCTAGAACCTAAGAAATATTTAATAAACATTTGATGAATCAATGATTATTGAATGAACTTTCTGGAATAAGCTACATGTTAAATAAATGCATAATATTTGAATAAATAAATGAACAAATAAATGAATACATGAAAGGTCACATCATTTTTATTACTCCAAAGCTTGCAGTCATTTACTTATTATACACTACTTACATCTACTCTGTGAACCCAACTGAAACCCTATACTCTCACAAAGTTGGAGACAACAGAATGATTATACACTGTAAAAAAAAAAAATGTTGCAGATTCTTTTTTTCTTACCCTTGCATTTCACACGATAGATCCTCACATCAATAAGTGGAGCCTATCTCTCCTCCTTGCATATGGGTCAGCCATGTGAGACCCATGCTTCGCGTGATGAGTTGTTCTAAACATGATGGCAAGCAGAGTAGCTTTCCTTCTCTTGCTGCTGTGGAAAACCCTAGGGCAGCCATTTGTAAAAGCCCGCACTATTTTGTTAATGATGAGAAACATGTGGCACAGTCTCCTCAGTTGGCCCTAGAGTCCAGCTGTCAACTGCCAAACGTGTAGGAGTGATACCATCATGGATCACCCACCCCTCAGCTGACTTTCCAAATAACCACAGCTACATGAGTGAGTTCATCAGATATCAAGTGAGCTGGTTCAGTCCAGAAGAATTATCCAGTGAATCCAAGGAATTATGAGTGGTTGTTGTTTTAACCACTAATTCTGAGTGCAATTTGTTACATAGCAAAGGCTAACATGCTGAGGCTATATGGAAAAAACGAAAATAGGTCCTGCTACAACCATGTCCTTGTAAGTTCAGGTAGCTTCTTGAAATGTAGGTATTAAACTGGGACACAGAAAAATCATTTTGCAGTGGCCACTCCTAAAGACTCTGTAAGTGAAATGCTTCATTTGTTTGGCAGAAGAAGAAAGATTAGGATTTGCCTTGATATAATTTAATTTGGTAATGAGTCATTTTTTATCTATATCATAGATGATATTTCAATGACAAACTGAAAACAATCACAAATTAAATATTACAGCAGTAGAATTAGAATAGATAAAAACAAGAGTTTCTCCTAGATGCTGACCTCACAAGATTGCTGTGAGTATGTTAAAGTTGGAATAGTTGTAGAGGGAGCACAGTTTTAGAGGGAGCACACAATCCATGGCTTTAATAAATTTTGATGCCGTAAATGATACCAAAGTTATGGTTGAACATCAAGTCATTTTCATATCATTGGATGGCATATTTTGATACACACACTGAGAAACACCATATTATTTTGCTTAAAGAAGGAAGTTTTGCTGAGAAAAGCTGTGACCTCCAAATATTTTAATGAATGATTCCAATACCACACTAATCTGATACTTGAATTTGAATTGCTAATATTATAAAAATTTTCTGCTTATGTTGCCACTGTTAATACTTACTTACTCTTGCTAAGCCAGATGTCTAATATCCATCCTGCTCCTATACATGAAACTGCTAATTTTGGGGAAGAAAAAAAATGAAATAGCTGATTTTTGTTGTTGCTGTTACAGTTCATCTTTAAGATGTAAGTGTAAGATAGGTTTTTATCATAATATAATTGATTATATTGGTATATATTCCAACATTTTTCCAGATCATTTGGTACTTTGAACTCTCCTGCCAATGACAATATGGTTCATTCTGTAGCATTATGGCTTCCTGGCCAGAAAGTCATGTATGTAATTCCCATGTCTTGTATAACTCGTCTGTCCAGGACACTGTAAAGTTCCCTCTGCCAGTATAGACACTATCATTGTAATGAAGGAATGAAATGAAGTTTCTCATCATTTACTAGAAAATAAATTCTGGACATACAACAAAAAGGAACAAGGGATTGAGAAATGGCATCTGTATTTCAGTCAAGTAAAGAACTTGAAATAGACTAAAACCTTGTATACACTTCCCAAAACACATCCAATATTTATTTTGCATTAAGATATTTTCCTCTTTCTAAGTATAGTATCTTAGACAGTATCCCCAGTGATGGAAGCCTGGGTTCATCCAGTCTTTGCCATATATATATATTTCTTTTCTGAGTTAGCTTTTGTCAAAAACTTTACATATTCCTCCTATAGTGTTTTAAAACATATCCAAAGATATTTGATATTCCTCATCTCAAAAGGCGTGGCTTAAGTCTTGCCCTCTAACCATGGCCTAGACTTAGTGACTATCTTCTAATTAAAGAGAATGTGGCAAAAGTGACGGCATGAGACTTTTGAGACAAGGTCCTAAAAGGCATTGTGATTTCTTTCTTGCTTTTTGCTGGAGAAACCAGCTGTGAGGTAGGAGGATGCTGGGGCAGTCCATGTAGCAAGAAAAAAAAAAACAAACACCTCATTTCAGCAACCATTTTGGAGGCATCTGGACCATCTTAGAGACATATCTTTCAGCTCCAATCATGTCTTTAGATGACTGCCCGCTTTACCAACCTCTTGACTATGATTTCATGAAAGAACCAAAGCCACAGCCACTCAGCTAAACTGAATTTCTGAAATAGTTCAATAATAAATATTGTTTTATTTTTTAAGTTTTTTAAAATTCCAATTAGTTAACTTATAGTATAATATTAGTTACAGGTGTACAATACAGTGATTCAGTAATTCCATGTAACACCCAGGGCTCATCAGAAGTTCATTCCTTAATCCCCATCACCTATTTAACCTATCCCCCCCACCCACCTCTTTTCTGGTAACTTTGTTCTCTTTAGTTACTGTTTATTGTTTTAAAAAATTACGGGTTAGGGTTATTTGCCACATAATAATAGCTAACTAATGCATCAACTAAAGAAATCAGTAAATACAGTAAAGCTGTCAAATAAAAATGTTTCTCAAATGTTGATTGTCAATACCTTTTCTTTCTTGGAAATGAGTAGTTTGTCTGAAATGCCTTCTTCCTCTGTCCATGAAACACTGTGAGTTTATTTTCAGGAAAATTGTAAAGTTTTATGATATGGACAGTTAGGAGAAGTGCTTCATGCATAATTATATAAAAAGTATGGAGGTGGAAAACGATAAATACATGTATAATTATATATAAATATGAATGTCTAGATTTACCTGATTTAAGATGTTATTAATGCAAACTTGCTGGCACATGAGCATCTTTTCTCCTGTAGCTCTATACATCAACTGGCATGTGTGAACACTTTTTCTTTGAAAATTTGTAAGAGTAAAGAGATTTGGATTGGGAAATGATACTAATATTGGGAGACTGAGTAAGATGTGAGAAAGTGTATGTTTCATGGCCAGCTCCTTGGGTTAAGCTTGGTTTCCTATAGTGGAAAAGGAAGGGCCATATGATGACTTAACCATTCAAAAAAGAGTATGTCAGCGAGGCTGACAATCATCTCTGCTATGCCTAGAGACTCATAAAATATGAAGCTTAATTATGAAAGAGGTCATTTTCATATTCTTTCATACACACCATTGATATCTTATGTTTCAACATATCTTGGAATACCCTGAGATACATGGACAATGCTTTGTACAATGTGATTTAATATCCTTTGGAAAAGAAAGTTGGAAGTAACATAATAGGCAGGGCAGGAAGGTTTTAGCATTTAGCTGGACAAGCATAGCAGTGGGAAGTACACATGAAAGCAAGAGGAGAGGAATGAAGCAGACACTGTGTCACGATTTGCAGTGGACAAGTTGTTTGCCCATGTGAGGGACTCCTCTGAGGATGTCCAGAAAAATTGGGATAGTCTAAAGGGGACATTTCTTGGTACTTAGAAATCTTATGGGTGAGGAAAGCACAATTACAGCCACAATCTGAGAGATCTTAGGCATACATTCAAGTTGATAAATATGTTTCTAATTTCTAAATGTTTCTTTCCCTCCCTTTTCCTTCCCTCTTTCCTCTCATTTCTTCTTCCTTTCTTTTCTCCCTCTCTTCATGCTTTTTTCCTTCCCTCCTACCATCCTTCCTTTCCTTTTTGTTTGTTTCTTTCCATTCTTCCTTCTGTTTAACTTCCATCCTTTTTTCTCTCCATCTTTTCTTTTTATTTTACATAGTTTGATTAGTTACCCTCTAGAATCTGGATTCACAGGCTGAGTTAGCTTTCTGATTCTAAGTGGCTTTATTAATATGGGCTTTTTGATACACATGCACACGTACACACACATACACACACACACACACACACACACACGCACACAAACCCTGCTTCATTTTAGACAACTCATTCTATTTGCTATCTCTATCAAGGGTGTTTTGACGTTACTCTATGGCCTGTCACACATTTTTGGAATTTAGGAAATTTAGTAATCAACTTATGCCATTCAAACCTTCGATTAGTGGGGACTGATTATTACCCCGAAGACTTTATTACAGCAGGTTGAAACTTGGCATAAATTTTGACACCGAGATACAGTATTTCTTCCTGATTGTGTGGCTCATAGTCACTTAATAATGCATTGTTTTCCCAAATAAAATTCAGTGGAGGTACAACATCTGGTTTCTAGTTAAAAAAAAAAAAAAAAAAAAAAAACCTAACTTAATTTACTCAAATCCCTGGTGTGATTTACAAAGCACCAAAGAAGGTGGAATGCTTTGACACATTGTAGAATACTGACTAACTGTGTCTACATTGGCAAGGGTTTTCTAAATGGCTCATTTAAAGCAATCAGGGAATCTTTTATTTGGTACCTCCCTGACAGCCAAAATGTTTACATTTCTAAATGAAAACCTTTTTCTTCGGGTAAAAACATTTCCAAAAAAAGTAAATGCTTTGGTCATTAAAAGCAAAGACAATGTTTTACTTTGAACAGTGGTGATTTTAAAATGTTTTGCAAATATCTCCAAACATTATGAGGCAAATGTAAGTATTTGATAAATTCTTGGCTCTGAGTACCATTATTAGTAAAAACTTCAAGTGAGTTCATATTTTTAAATAAGCTATCAATTCTTTCAATAGAAGTTGGTTATTTGAAAATGCATCCAAACTATAACAATGGCAAATTGAATGCTGATGTGAAGAAAATCATCAAGGTAACTGAGATCAACCCTCACATATATGAACGATTTTTATGAATTACTACCAAACAAAACTGGTTTCAATCTCTTGGTATTATTATTATTATTATTTGCTTCTTTGAGATTGTGAACTCGTGATAATTCATTTATCACATTTATTGATCACCTTCTGCATAATGTGTCAGGTACTATCAAGTTAAAAGTCAAAATTTGGCATTGGGTGATAAAAACGTCTTTTACATAGTTTTTTTTTAACTTATGTGATAATTGTTACATGGAGGGAAACAGGTGTCTAATCACTAGGTTTTATGCTTGTTGAATTCATCATAACACAATCAGTGAATTCATAGTTAGTGAGTTAAATAAATAAAACTAAATTTTGTATAACAAATATAGATGTAACTTCCTACAAAAATAAATAGGAGCTATTGCCTTAGGTTTAAATGATTGATGTATAATGATAAGTTATTGTAGTAAAGGCAGGAGATCACATAAGAAATTCTTATAAAATTTACAATTTTAGGATAGAATAAGTATAAAATTCATTTGAAGTAACACCATTGTGGCTAATTATATTCTTAGAAATATCAAGATAACTACTTTTTTTTTTCACATTTTGCCCTTATTTATATACCAATTCACAAGATCAGTGTGTGTTTCATTCACATAATCTTACATAACACGTATATTTAATATTTGCGTCTTTGGTTGGCTTTTAAAGTCAATAAATTTGAAGAATTCAAACTTTGTAATATATTTTCAAATTCCACATCTGTTAATAAATTATGATAAGCTCTCTCATAATAAATTTCTCATGTAACTCTTTACAACCTCCTCATCCCATAGTATTGTTCCTTTGTAGCAAGATGAAGCAAGGCAGAATATATTTAGTTATGTTGGAAATTTAATAAAAAGTTAGAATATCTGTTCCCTCTGATTATTTACATTTACTCTATCAATAAAGTTTATGTTTTAACCTGATTCTCTTATTAAATGTAATATTCCACTCAGCCTTATGATAGAATTATGTTTTATACTGATGTCCATTTTGAACCTTAGTTTTCTTGTATCTTAAATACAATTACTTAGCTTTTAAGATGTTTTTTGTGTATTAAGTATAATACATGTGAAAATTCCTAACATTTAATGTATGCTGAAAGACTGTGAGGTTAAATAAGAAGTTACACAAGATGATATTGCTGATTAATTGTACACTTTGCATATAGACATCTACAGACAATTTCCTACAAATACTTGGGAAAATCACATAACAGGTAAAATGGTGACTTCTGAAAGGAAGTGCTATTTGTTTTTCTGTTTTATTGTTACTTTCCTTTGCTTATCCTGATTTAAGTTGGTCACCAACTAATATTTATTCCTACAACACACATTTTATGAGATCCTATTATGTTGCTGGCACATTTCTTAAAGGTGATATGTAATAGTTCATCAAAGAAAAATTTGTCTAACAAATTTATATCCTAATGATGCAGGGAGAAAAAAATAACAAAGGAACACATAATACAGTGGGTGGTAATAGGTACTTGTATCAGTTAAGGTTCTCCAGAAAAACAGAACCAATAGGTTGGTGTGTGTTGTGTGTTCCCATAGAAGCCTCAGCCTAGTGAGGTATAAGCTATGGAGGGATTGTTGAATAAAACATTTCATGTAGAGGAAACTAAGTCCAAAGACCTTAATGTAGAAACATGGAGCATAAGTTTATGAATAGCAAAGAGAATATCTCAGTTAAAGAGTAAGGAAAGAAGAGGGAGTGGTAGGAAAATGAAGTAAGAGATGTGGTCTAGGACAAATTATGTAACAAGTTTTGGGTCATAGTAAACTTTGGCTTCTATTTTGAGTGAGATATGGAGCCAATGGTGGATGTGGAACAGAGGAGGGATATGTCCTGTAGTAGTTAAAATATGTAAATTAGTGGTCTCAGCAGAAATGAATATGCTTTCTCCTAAAATGGTAATTGGCAAATAGGATATGCACCATGAGAAAAGAAGAGGAAAGTCAAGAATTACCTCAAGTGTTTTCTTGGCCTCAATTATGAGAAAACTAGAGTTACCATTTACTAAAATAGAAAGGAAAGACAGAGCTGGTTGGGCTGGGGGCAAAGAGTGAATTTGGAGATGTCTCTTGAATATCCAAGTGGAGATGTTAAATAGGAGGTGAGGAGAGTTATTAGATATAGTCATGAGACTTTTAAAATTTATGACAATGTTTAAGCCAGTGGTAATGAAATAATCACTTACAGAGATTAGAAAAAATAACTAAGTCTTGGGACATTCCAATGTTTAGAATTTTAGAAAGTGAAAAAATCCAACAGTAGCAATAGCCTAAACAATAAAGTTGAAGATGGATAAACATCTAAAATTTGGAAGTAGAAACAAACATGTCTGAAAGTTTTATTCAAGGATTTATTTCTTAAACTAGTGTAGAATTCTTCTCAAATAAATAAATTTTATGTTCAAGTATATTTCAATACCATTTGTATTATATTGCCCTCCATGATATTCTTGATGAATATGTCTATATTAAAAGTTCTGTAGAAACCCAGTAACAAATGAACATATTTAAACTGTTCACACTCTATTAATTTTTTTTGATCATGGAAGTCTTTTGTTTTTAATAGCAGCTGATTAATTCCACGAACCTAAAACTACCTTTGTTTCTCTTCGACATATTAGTCCAAAATATATTTTGATGCAATTTGCCTATTTCTCTAAGACTAATATTAATAGCATTTTCTCCCATTTTCCTGGCACCTATAGTAATGAAGATGTGGAGAAGTGTCTGGATTTGGGATATTTTTTAAATTTAGAAATGAATAGAACTAGGTCATAGACTGAAGGATGAAGGCAAAGGAAAGAGACAATTAAGGATGACTACAAGATTTGGCCATAATAGGTTGTTAGATTATTACCTGTAACTGAGATGGGAAAGGCTTTAAAGGTAAATATGATACCAGGATTGCTGTGTAGGGTAGGACTAAGTTGAATTTCACCCAATTGAGGTGGAATATAGAGAATAACAGAAGTATTGCAGGCTGCACCTCTTCCTAACATGAAGAGATGTTATAGATGGAGCAGGGAATGACAGTAATTTTTCAGTTGATGTTTTGATGTCCTCTTTATAACAGTAGAAGACCAAAGTCAGTAGTGGAAGAGAAAATATTACCAACATGTGAATCTCCTGCTCTGGTCACTTATAATCTTGTGATAGATGGTTCAAAACAAGTAATTTCAGGTTCTATCTTTCTACCTCTTTCTAATCTAGCCCTGACAGCTCTTTCTCCCCCTCCCTCCCTTCCTCTTTCTCTCTCTCTGCCCTAACCAGTTTATCTAAAATGTCATTGAATAAGTATCTTATATGCAGTATGTGGCAAGTTGAAATGCACACTCAGAACATTTTATTTGACTTTAAAATTTCTACTAATCAAATAATTTAAAATAATGAGGTCTGGACAGTTCATTTATTGAAGAATTATATTCAGTAGATCATTTTTTTCCCAATGCATTTCCTTGCTAACCAATTAGAGAAGTTGGATTACTTTGTAGATATAGTAATTTTTGTTAAATCTCACCTGGAATGCTTTTGCATTTTTGTATTGTTTCTTTTTTCTGCATTGATTGCTGTTTAGCTTCATCAAATTAATGGTTTTGGAATCATTATACACTACAAGTCATAGATTTGGGACAAAGTCATCAAACATGAAGGGAGGGCTGATAACACTTGTTAAAAGACTTGAATAATTGTGTTTATTTTTAAATGCAAAATTAAGCAGAGGAAAGTCAGAAAGTCAGATTTCATTAATATTAAGTTATTATTCTCATCTTCACAGTTGCAGGAGAAAAGCAAGAAATTAGCCCCATCTTTCTCCCCTGTACAATGATTGTGCTGCTCTTGTGGGGACTGCTTGCTTCTGCATGGGAAATGAAGTTATCCAGTGCTTGAGCATGTGGTGGTAGGTGCGAAATAATGCATGTGATATAGACAATGTTTTCCCTACACTACACAAAGAAAGTAGACTCAGAGAGTTTAAGCAGTATTCTGGCTAAATAATTGCCAGGATAAGGCTTAAGCTCCCTTATAAAAGCTGCACATCACAAGCTCTTTCTATGGCATCACCTTTCAGTATATCTAGCTCTAACTATGACTGGCTGATTCTCCTGCTGCATGGCTATGGTCTTCCTCTTGTTACATGCTGATTAAAAGAAGTCGTGCAATTGATACAGATCCGTGAAAAACTCGTGATAAGAAAATAGGGTCAAGCTATTGATGCTGCTCAGGATCTAACAAAGCTAACTGCAACCTGTATTTGCTCTTTGCGTGTAAAATTAAAATAATGGGAAGTCTGAAAGTCTGAAGCACAAGGTGTTTCCTAAGGAATTAAAATTTTACCAGAGTATGCATATATGTATATGGTATGTTTGATTTTGGTGGTGCTTTAGTGAATTTAAAAGGACCAGGCCCAGGATTGGCTGGGTGACACAGTTCTTAAGTGTCTGACTCTTGATTTTGGCTCAGATTCTGATCTAAAGGTCATGAGATTGAACCCCATCTTGGGCTTGGGCTCTGGGTTCATGCTCTGTGCTCAACCCAGAACTTGAGATTCTCTCTTTTCCTCTCCCTTTATACCACCAATCATGCTCTCTCTCTCTCTCTCTCTCTCTCTCAAAAATAAATAAATCTTTAAAAATGAATGAATGAATGAATGAATGGACCAGGCCAAAGAGCACAGATAGAAGAACTAGCAATAAAAAGATACATTTTTAAAAAAAAATTTGTAGGTACTTCTTGACCCCTGAAAATATTTTTAAAATATAGGAATATTTCGGGGCACCTGGGTGGCTCCGTGGTTAAGCCTCTGCCTTTGGCTCAGGTCATGATCCCGGAGACCTGGGATCGAGTCCCACATTAGGCTGCCTGCTTGGCGGGAAGCCTGCTTCTCCCTCTCTCACTCCCCCTGCTTGTGTTCCCTCTCTGGCTATGTTTCTCTCTGTCAAATAAATAGAATCTTTAAAAAAAATATGTATATATAGGAATATTTCAAAAGATAACAAAATCACCTCTAATCTTTATCAAGAGACATCATTAAAGGTATTTTTGGTATGTTTTCAGTGCATTTTTTATACCATTGATCCCATATTTATTTAGCGTTTCCTGCCACATTTTATTTGTGTTGATTGCCACATTTTATTATAAGTGAATAACCAATTTATTAAAATTAATTAATACACAAAATAATGATGTAGTATTATCACATGGTACATAAATACTTTATAATGTTTTTGTTGTGCTTCTGTTGAGATTTAGTATGTTCCACATTTTTGTGAACAAAGTTGTGGTGAACATACGTATAAGTGTTAGAGTTAAATTACTTAAGACTTAAATATGGAAGACGTTTCTTATATGGTATTTTTCTCACATTTATCATTTAAGTTGACACAATCAGGAATAAAGGGAATGCCATTTTCATAAGCCCATTGTTTGGACTAGTTGATGGGAAATTGCCAATACTATGAAATAATTCACTGAATTAAAATCAAAGCTGATGGGTTTTGTATAGGTGAAATGGCAAGTGTGCTGTGATTCCAGCATTTTGAAATATTCAATCCTAGGCCTGGAAAAATGGTCCAATGCTGATTGCAAATACTCTGGTATAATTAAGTCTGATCTCTTCAGAAATAACCTCTGCTTTCTAGTTAAAACATGACTGAACCGAATCTCCTCATGGATCTTTTCTGAAAGACTTGCTTTTCCCTTTAGGCATGGTGTTAGTCATTATGTTGTAATTTTGATTATGTGTAGAATGTTCATATTTATGTAGCTGCTGACACCTCTTCCTGTCATGATTCAAAGGCACATGAGTGAGTAGATAATAATGGTGATTTATTAAAGTAAAAAATGCCTTAAATTCCTCTAAAGGAGAAGCTTTACTCGGAAGACAGGTAGGTATATTTAGGATATATTAGGTATATATTAGGTATATAACTTTTTTTCCAGACTGCAATCTCTCTTATGCGTTTTATAGTTCTTTTCCTTCTGCATTTTCTCAAACATAGAAATGTTAACCCTAATATATATGGAAAAATTAGATAGATATATATTTTTTTTTTTAAAGTAGAATTGATGACTTAGATTTTATTTTATTTTATTTATTTATTTTTTTTAAAGATTTTATTTATTTGACAGAGAGAAACACAGCCAGAGAGGGAACACAAGCAGGGGGAGTGAGAGAGGGAGAAGCAGGCTTCCCGCCGAGCAGGGAGCCTGATGTGGGACTCGATCCCGGGTCTCCGGGATCATGACCTGAGCCGAAGGCAGTCGCTTAACCAACTGAGCCACCCAGGCGTCCCAAAATTAGATAGATATTAATGAAATTTGGAAGTTTTTGTGTTCATGAGCACTTGGCCAAGAAAGAATTCTTGAGATGATTTTGTGCAAAAGGCGATTTTATTATAGCACAGGGACAGGACCTGAAGGCAGAAAGGGCTGTACTGGGATTGTGAGGAATCACTGATTATATACTTTTTAATTAGTGGAGGTTAGGGATAGCTAAGTCTCTCAGGAATTTGGAAGGAAAGCATTCAGGACCTTGAGAGGCTAGCTGCTGTTAAGGTTACTTTTAATCTTTAATAAAACATCAAAATTAAGGTGGCCATGAGTTCCTTGAGGAAGATCACACTATGCATGTTTCAGGTATCCATCAGTGGGCTGCAAGCTGTAAGATTTAATTTCAGGTATATTTCTTTTGCCTTTGTTTCCCTCATCAGAGACAATCTCATTAATTCATTCTCTTAAGAACTAATGAAAGTGGAAAGAAACATTAGTCATTTATCGACACATAACATATTGATTGGTTGGCATGTATAAATTACAACTCAAAACTATCAGAAATTTAAATATTTCAAGATCTAGACATTAATAAATTATATGACACATTCTTTGATCCACTAGTGGAGATATGGATATCTGGATTCCTATTTACCTCTAGTATGTGTAGGGCAGAACAGAATGACAATTGTATATGATGGTGATAGTGAATTGATGTCACAGTGAAAATTATATTATGCAAATTCCTTCTTTTTTATTTGAATGAACCTCTATGGTATTTTGGTTTTAACTAAAATATATCCTAATTTGTTGAATATTTATAGGCATTATATACTGAATCAGATGGGTTCAACTTCCCAATATGTTGACACAAAGAGGGGAGGTTGGTGGGAAGATGGGCTAAGTGGGTGATGAGTATTAAGGATTACCTTTGTGATGAGCACTGGATGTTATATAGAAGTGATGAGGCACTAAATTCTACACCTGAAACTAATATTACACTATGTTAACTATCTATAATTTAATTAAAAACTTAGAAAAATAAATTCCCAATATATCAGGTAAAATAAAATCATAATTGTACTTAATATTATAGAATAACTTTTTTTCCAGACTGCAATCTCTCTCGTTCTTTATGTACTTAATTTATACTATCTCCATTCTCTTGTAGGTCACTGTGTTATATAGATTGAATTTTTTTTTTTAATATTTTATTTATTTGACAGTGAGAAACACAGCAAGAGAGGGAACACAAGCAGGGGGAGTGAGAGAGGGAGAAGCAGGCCTCCCGCCGAGCAGGGAGCCTGATGTGGGACTCGTTCCCGGGTCTCCGGAATCATGACCTGAGCCGAAGGCAGTTGCTTAACCAACTGAGCCACTCAGGCGTCCCTAGATTGAATTTTTTCATGTCCCTTGTTTCACAGCTTCACACTTTTACTGGATACTGTAGTATCTAGTTTCCCAAGAAATATTTGCAAATACACTACAAAGAACTCTGTTGTACATTGAGCAAGCAATGTGGTGGTAGAGTATTTCTTATCGAAGTTCTAAATGATTAAATACAATTTTCTTTATAGATGCATGGCTTCCAGAAAAAAAAAAAATTTCCCACAAATGGAAGCCTGTTAATTATTCTTAGTAGGGTGATTTTTTTTTAAAGATTTTATTTATTTATTTGACAGAGAGAGAGAGATCACAAGTAGGCAGAGAGGCAGGCAGAGAGAGAAAGGAGGAAACAGGCTCCCTGCTGAGCAGAGAGCCCAAAGTGGGCCTCCACCCAGGACCCTGAGATCATGACCTGAGCCAAAGGCAGAAGCTTTAACCCACTGAGCCACCCAGGTGCCCAGGAGAGTGATTTTTAAGTGGACAAGTAGGCTATTTGCCATTTGGGAAAAGTTATTGATTTTTTTATGGTGAGACAGTTCTGTAGCAATGACTTCATTCTATGTCTTAACCCTGGACAATGGAATCAGAGGGCCTGGGTTCTGGTCCTGTCAACAGCACTCTCTGGGTATGTAGTTTTGTATAAATAACTCAACTTCTTATCTTCTTCTCCTCATTTATGAAATGGGCAAACAATTCTTTATATCCTGACTTCAGTAGGGTACTGAGTGGAAATATACAGTGGTATTAATATTATAATTGTTGATATTATATTATCACTATTTTAATTAACATATGGCATCATTATAAATAGCAAATTTCGGAAATTTCTGAAATATGCAGTATATGACTTTATCATATATATCAGTTTGTTAAGGCTACCATAACAAAGTACCATAGATTGGGTGGCTTAAGCAACAGAAATTTACTTTTCAAAACTCTGGAGGCTGGAAGTCTAAGATGAAGGTATTTTCAGGGTTAATTTCATTTTGAGGGCTCTTTCCTTTCTTTGGAGATGGCTGTCTTCTCCTTTTGCTTTATATGGTCTTATCTGTGTCCTAATCTTTTCCTTATAAAGACACCAGTCATATGGATGTCATTCTGATGACCTCATTTAACCTTAATTAATACTTAAAGGCCCTATATATCCAAGTACAGTTACATTTTGAGATACTGAAAGTTAGAACCTCAACATATTTGGGGGGAACAATTCAGCCACAACACTGGATAAGAACATTTTCCAAATGGTGTTCTGCTGTTCAGATATACTTTATTTTATTTTTTCAGATATACTTTAATAAAAGATTAAATTAGTGAAGTGTATTTGGAGAATGCTAAGTAATATACAAAGAAGTGTGTGTTTATTTGGTTTTGAGATTTTGTGGGTCTTTTTGCAAATTAAGAAATGGTAATTTCCAGGAGAGGGTTAAAAGAGGCAAGATCTCTAAATTTATTTGACCAAAGCATATCACTTTATAGTTTGGAAAAGAGTATTGCATACACATTTAAATGCTTGCCATTTTTAAAAAAGGGAATAACAAAAATAAAAAATCTGCCACAACTGAAATATATATTTTAGGGTAGCCTTAATATATGGATGTGGTATGCAATCAACTTTACCATATTTGTGAGCAGGAGAAAAAAAATCCACTTGGTTAAAAACTGAATATAATATTTTTCTGACATAAGCAATTACCATTAATTATCATTATATTTGGCTAATACAAATGTTTATTTATTTATTTTTAAGGATTTACTTATTTATTTCAGAGAGAAAGAGCATATGTGTGGGAGTGGGGGAGTGGCAGAGAGGGGAAGATCAGCAGACTGTTGAGGGTGGAACCCACATAGGCTTGATCCCAGGACCCTTAGATCATGATCTGAGCTGAAGCCGAGAGTCAGAGGCTCAGCCAACTGAGTCACCCAGGCACTCTCTAATACAAATCTTTATATCTATGTTTTTTCTAAGAACAGATAGTGGTTTTATGTAATATCAATTATTACCACTTAAGAGTGGATTAATGAAATATTTCTTCTTAATAAGACCTAGAGGGAATGGGACAAAGAAAGGTAAGCTTAAATGGAAGGAAACATAAGGAAAGGCTTAAACCAGTTGTTCTCAAACCACACTATGCATATAAGTCACCTGATCACATTTTTAAACATTAGAATGTCCTGGTCCTACCCCTAGCATATCTGATCCAAATGGTCTAGTGTAAGGCTGAGCTTTAAAATTAAAGCTGTCATCACAATTCTAACACACAATCAAGAATAAAACTAAGAATTAGAAGGAGAGGTGGTGTGCAAAACGTGTACTATATCTATTTGGGAAAATTCCAGAAGTATTGGGTACTTGAGTAACATTTAAAAAAAAAATGGCAGTGGCTATAGAAGGTGAAATACAAAAATCTAGCTGATCATATTTTCTTAATTAATATATGAAAGGGAAGTGGTCAGTAGGCCTCAGAGCAGCCAGAACAATTCTCCCCTTGTAAAAATGAAATTTTATACCCATTAAAGAACACCTCATTTCCCTCTATCTCCAACCTCTAACAACCAACATTCTATTTCCATCTCTGTGATTTTGACTACTCTAGATGTTTCATGTAAGTAGAATCATACAAACTTGTCTTGTTATGACTGACTTATTTCACTCAGCATCATGGCATAATGTCCACCTGGTTCATCCCACATTATAACACTTGTAGCACACTGTCAAACCCACTCCCAGACTCCTAAGATTCTGATGCGCAAAGTTCACACACATTTTTCAGTTAGAGCTCATTTTTAAGCAAGGGTTATCCACTTCCATCTCATATAGGGAAGGCTCTAAAGCAATCTGTTCCATGGTGCTCATTTCTTTTGTTAGGCATTATCCAAGAAATGTAATGCAACATCTAGTAGATAATATAGCCATTTCATATCACATTTAGCAAGAAAATTAGATATAAGTTGAAGTTATCTCAAACTTTAATTTAAAATGAAATGTAATGAGAAGAATATATAAAGAAAAATTTGAACCAAAGGCCTGACCTGTCATCTGTGCTTATTATTATTTTGATTCTCCAGTGTCTAATAGGGAAGTGTATGCTTCGGTTCCTTTTCTGTTTTGGTTCCTTGTGCTTAAAGAACCCAAAAGAATCTGAAAATTCTAAATAAACATGTCCAGCTCAAGTATGCACTTCAAAATGGAGATGAAAGTCTAATGACATTACTCAGTATTTCTGTCCTCACTAACTCACTCTGGAAAGAAAACGAAATCATAGTAGCCTAAATAAGGCATTTTTTGTTGTTGTTTGTTTCTGTGTCTATGTGCCCAAGAAGAGAAACTGAGCTTAAAAATAACTGCAAACTAAATTTAGGCATTTAACATCTATCTGTAGGTTACTGATGACATTAAAGAGGTCAATATTGCATCAGTTGAGATTCTTAAGTAAAAATAAAACAACTAAGGTTATATTACAGATACTTTCTCATAATTAAAAAATGGATATACACAAAATAAAATTTTAATTTAAATTTGATTTAATTTAATGTTTTCTGTGAGGCTATGGTGGCGGTTTTCTCTGGCATTTTGTTTTGTTGTTTATGGAGATGATAGTATCTATCTCAAGGATCAGAATTAGACCAGCTGGTTTTATGTAATAACTTATTTTTTAAATATATGTTACTAGTTCTTGCGATCAAAGTAAAAGACAGTTGTTTTTTTCCTTCACATTCCTGTTTAGTCAGCTCTTCTCAGGAGACTGTAAGAGAAGCAACTAGATTAAAAATAATGGCAAAATATTAATAATTTTTAGAATTATATAATCTTATCAATATTTTAAATTAGTATATGTGGAGAACTTAATTTTCACTTAGGTAATTTTTATTTCAAGGATAACTAATACTCTCTCTTTTTCTTAGCACTTTTTATAATTAACTGATTTTGGTCCAGGGCTAACTATATTGTGCTTATTTCCCAGACAAGAAATCTGAAGCTAAATGGTTTTGCTAGGTTGTGTATCAAAGCTGGATCTTGGGGCACCTGGGTGGCTCAGTTGGTTAAGCGACTGCCTTCGGCTCAGGTCATAATCCCGGAGACCTGGGATGGAGCCCTGCGTCAGGTTCCCTGCTCGGCGGGAAGCCTGCTTCTCCCTCTCTCACTCCCCCTGCTTGTGTTCCCTCTCTGGCTGTGTTTCTCTCTGTCAAATAAATAAAATCTTAAAAAAAAAAAAAAAGCTGGACCTTATTGGAAGACCAATATATTTTCTGTTGTAGCGTTTTGCCACAAAAAAACAATAATCCCTAAGAAGTTATGATATACATATATATATATATATATTTAGTTTGTTTCAGAAATTGAACTTCAATATCACATAAAATGTATTTCTTATATCTACCTCAGCATGATTATATTGTTACAAAAAGGAAAAAAAAATACAATTCAAATTGGATTTTCAAAAAACTGTTAAGGTTTTGCAAAATTCACACATATTCATGCACTCATAATCCAGTAATAATATAATTTCTTATTTTCCTAAGGAAAGGAAAGAAGAGAGAATAATAGAGAAAAAAATGAAGATTAACTGATGTCCTATCATTTCCGTGCCAGGCACTTTTAAATATGTCAAACAATTTATAGTCAAAGCACACTTTTAAGGTGGAGTATCCCTATTTAGACATGAGGAAACTGAAGGTCAGAGAGTTTAGTTTAGTTCCAATGCTTGGATTTAAAATCGATTCTGATTTCAAAACCATTTTGAAACATGAGTGAATTTGCATGAATAATTAGAAAGAAAAATCTTTTCCAAAGATATTTATTACATTTATACCTTTTGTAAATTTTCAAGCCAAATGATTCTCAAAAGGTGAAAATGTACGTCAGATGATGATTAAGAACTTTTTACATTTTTTAGCAAAACATGTAAGTTTTCTTCTGAAATATTCTATTTTATTATGCTTCAGAATATAGACTTCTTAAAATGCTCCATTCACATTTTAAAATTAGGTCTGTAAGTTCCTAATTTTTGTTCTGCACTTCAGAGAGAAGCTTTGTCATACATTATATCAAGGCTGTGGATTTCTAGATTCATTTCATGATTAAACAATAAAGAAAATATTACATCCCAATTTTGAAAGTCTTCCAAATTATTGCTTTGATCAAGATATCCTTTCAACCTCTGGTTCAAGGGAAGTAAATCCAGGGCAGGCTTCCTTCAGTTTCTCTGCCCCCATTACAATTTAGTCTTGACCTTGGATGACCCATTTTTAGGGCAGAAGGACAACTAAGCAGGGGTCTCATTTAATGAAAGGCAGAAGACTGTGATAAAGTCCACATGGGATAAAAATGGGAGGAAAGTTGACATTTTTACAGAATAATGATGATTAGTAAAAACAGACTCTCTCCCCTTCCTTGTGTTTCATTCTGTGCACAGATTCAAGGCTAGAACCCATGGTCTTATTCTTAAATTTATTGTCTATAAATAGAAATAGAGCCGAAGCTTTCACCACAAATGTATCTCATTACAGGAAAATTCTTACCCTTATGAAATACTACATTATCAAAGAAAAAAGGCTAAAATACCAGATAACCTGGGATTATTTTATGATGCAGCCTCAGGCTAAGTGTGTAGGAATTAGCAAAATGTTAAGGGTTAATCTGAGAATCAACTTTCACAGATCCATCAAGGATAGTGCAAGAGGTGTATTTAGAGAGGTTTGGATTGTGCATTCCTCAGATCTTTAAACACACCCAAGTAAAGCATGATTAAAAATATGGCAATATGTGTGGAAGATGTATTTTTCTCCTTGCTCTGTAGCGTCTCAGACCTGGTGAGAGATCCCTCATGTTGTTGAAACAGTGCTTATCTCTCTCTTTTTTTAAAGCCACTTTATTGAGGTATGATTGATTTGAAAGCAAAGCTATTCATATTTAATGTATACCATTTGATGAATTTAGAAATAAGTATACACTTATGAAACCATCCCCATAATATACCATCTATTACCTCAAGAAGTTTTTTACCTTATTATTTATTATTATTATTATTTGTGTATGTCTCTGTGTGTGTGTGTGTGTGTGTGTGTGTGTGTGTGTGTGATAAGAGCACTTCACATAGTACCTGCCTCCTTAACAATGGCTAATTTTTGCAAAAGTTAATTGTGGGGCCAACAGTTAGTCAAGTAAAGAAGTTGGCTCATTCTGTTCATTTGGTTTAGTACCGTTTTTGCAGTGGATCTTCTCTGTTGGGCATTGATGTTCAGTGCAATAAAACTCTTCCTTTGCGCCCACATGCATCTTTCCCAGATCTCCTTGGTGCTGACTTCTCCAGTCTTGCTCTTCCAACCAGGTCACTGACCAATCAGCTAAGCCACTGAGACCATGCCAGCAATGTATTAAATATAATACAGGACCCTTGTTAGCACCCATATATCAATTAATTCTCCCTTCTCAGGCATTAATATACTGTTTTTTCTACTTACTTTCAAACAGCATCCTCAGTCCACTCCTGAGGTTCCCTCTGGATTCCTTGGCCTCCATGCTGGCCAGTCCTACTGCTCGTTAGCAAATAACATCTTCCTTCCTGTAATAGGCCCAGCAAGTTCTCAGTTGATTTCTGCTCTGTGACTCTGACTATGAATATGCTGTCCAGGAGGTGAGAAGGTAACAGATTCTTAGGAGAACAAAGGTTGTCCTGAAAGTCATTGGCATATTTGTGGCTTTTGTGTAATCATCAAGCCAAAGGGATGGCTATTTCTTCCTGTAAGGAGCATGGGCCACATCAACAGGCCCAGAGGGTTTAGGAGAAACTGGGGATTCAAGGTCATTGAAAATAAAAATTTATCCTTCCCAGATATCTCTCTATGTAGTCTCAAAGTCCTGTCTTTCCCTATCAGAGCCCTGATTTTGGCATAATAGACTTGCCCTGGCTGAGAATTTAGCATCTCTTATCTTTAGTTGTGTCTGATCTTCAGCTATGTCTGGTCTCTTCCTGTAGGAGATGGAGTCTCATTCAATGAGTCTAAGGAGTCCTGACTCTCACACTGTGCATATGTTGTGGATTAATAGATCAAAGAATGTTAATCTTATTTTTTTTCTTTTCATGGAGTCAGTGATGCATAGAGTTAGTCACCTAGTTCCATATATGCTTGCTATTTCTACTTCACCTCCTATTACACCAAAAATATTGATCAGCCAATGAATCCTTTTCTACCTGTTCCCATACAGCACACATGGGAAAGTCCTAGCTTAGAAATCACACAGCTGCAACATGTAAGGGATGCAAAGACTATTGAAACTCCTACCACAGCCAGTAAGGGGCATGGTTGCTATCCATCCAGCAAGAAATCAACTCCAGAATCCCATCCTTAATGTCTGCCATCTACTTCAGTTACTAACTGTTTTAAGTCAGGTTTCCTAAAAGTAGGATTTGGATCAGTGAATTTTATTTAAATGATTTATTCAAGGAGTGTTCTCAGGAAAGGAATGAAGGAAGCAGAATTGGACGGGGGGGAAAGCTATAGAGTAATGTGGTCTTGGCTGGAGCTCAGCTTTAGTATGATCCTATGAAAAACTAACTCTGGAGAATGAATTATGACACAATCTTTCCCACGTTTTGTATCCTCTAGGGATCATCAAAATTTTTTGGTAAAAATTTAATTAATGTATTAGGCTTATTGGGCCATTTAGTATCTGTTACTGCTACTCTGCCATTGTAGTGTGAAAAACAGCTTGTAAACAAATGAGCTAGGCTGTGTTCCAATTATTCACAGAACAGGTGATAGCTTGGATTTGAGCTGCAGGCTAGCTGCAGGTTGCTGCATTTTGTTGTAGGGAAAAAATGGCTCTCATTTGGCTGAAGGAAATTCCCCAAATGAGAGTGCAACTGTGAGTCCTGATAGTTCAACATGCCAACAGAGGGTAGTTACCAGTATACCGGCAATAAAGGGCATTTGAGTAAAACACCATCAATATCCACTGCAGGTAGAATATCAAGGAAGGCTTCCAGGAGGCAGTGGCAACTGACCTGATTCTTTAAAGAGAGCTAACAAAGTAACAACATGAGTAAAAATGCAGAGGCAGGTTGCAGTGTCATGTATTCAGAGAACTAAAATCATTTTGGCATTAAATGTGAACAGTGGAAAATGAGGCCGGAGGAATAGATAAGAAGTAGGATATGGCAAGCATTATATATTATACTAAGAACATTGTACTTTACTTTGTAGGAAATGAAGAGCTGTTGGTGAATTTCAAGTAGAGAGGCAGAATGGTCTCTACAGTGAACATGCGGGAACCACAGTCTTTTTTGCTAAGCCCATCTATCTATATACAGATTTTTAGTCATATACTATCTGTAGCACTTCATAAAACTTGTTTGCTTCAATTCCCTTTTTGACCCAATGTGTGATGACTTAGATCCAGCTTTGTTGCTGCCTGCTGATGATGGCATATGTCCTCAAAGTGACTTTCCAACAGGGAAGTAAGATTTACATCTTTTATCAGTATGCTTCCCCCCCGCCCCCTCTCCCTGGCTTCTTATGAAACCGCAGCAGATGTTTGAAAGGTGTTTCTCTAGATGTCAGGGTGAAGTTTATGACCATGAGATGTAGGCTGTTGCTATTGCTCAATGAGGCCAACTGGTCTACATTTTAAGTTACACTTTGGTCTACTTAGTCCTACGCTTTGCAAATAATCAAATTCATTTTGTACCAAATATCAGAGAACCACCTGTTCAAATCAGAGTTTGTCATAATGTATACTGCCTTGTATGCTCTCTTTGGAAAACAAAATACCAACAAAGACACCCCTCCATATATTTTTTTTGTGGTTTCCCTGCCTAAACCCTTCATTTTCCACTATTTAGTCCAAGACCAAAGGAGCCACTCACAACCTTTTAGAAATGCTCTTTGGTGCATTTGTAGGCTGGTTTAGAATGGCAATATCCCCAGAAGAAGGGAGAGCAAATAAGAGCTGCCTTGGTATCTTAAGTTTAAGGTAATGATTTGAACCAGCATAGTCTCAGTGAGAGAATGTCTAAGAATCAACTCTCTTGCAAATGGAGCATTCAGGTAACAGGTGGGGCCTCTGAAAAGTAGATCAAAGACTGACTTTTTTTTTTTGCATTTTCTAAGTATCTACAAAAAAATCTATTACCATTCACAACAAGAAACAATAAACTTCATTTTAATAAAGAAATTACATTTTTTGAGTTTGAATCTGTTCATTGGTTTAAAAAAGTCTATATGCACAAGCATGTGGCAGGCATGTGCACTAGAAAGTTATTAACATGGCTTTAATATTTATGCAATACTTTTACTCCAAAAAGATGACTTCAGGTGTTTATATTGTACGTTAGAAAGGGAAAATTTTTATTAGCTGGTCTTTTGGAGCCTAGAGGTTCTATAAAATTCTAACCTATAACAACAATGTGTTGCTTAGACATTAGTCCCCTAACTACTAAATTGTTTTTTCTGGAATAAACAATGAAGTTTTCCCCTTGACAAGGACAGTGCAGTCTTAGAATCATGTATATTAATAGAGAAGAAGATTTTCCAAAATCAGGCATTTTTTGGTAGTTATAGATTACACTTATGAATTTGCACTGAATGGCAAGGTTGTGAAGAGCAAAGTAGAGCATTTTTACAGAGTATGTAATAGGTAAAAAATATGACAAAACACAACTAAAATTATACACATCACTTTCCTGATTGCCATATAAAATAATAAATGCTATTTAATACTCCCCATAGAGGAAAATATTTTTACTTTCATGTTTCCTTTCAGGATCCATGGCTCTAAGAGGTAAGGTAACTTGAACCTTACTTTAGATTGAAGAAAATGTCAAAATAATCAAAATGAGGAAATCTGCATTCATGTGAAGCAAAAACCTCGAGTCTTCTCCCAGTCCTTGGGCCTGTTCCAGTCTAGCACCAAACATAGCGATTGGCTGCTAACTTACAGGGAAGCACAGTGAATTTATGGCACATAGATCACTGTACAGTTCTCTTCAGTAAGCAGTGCTCCTTCCCCGACTCTTCTATCCAAGTTCTAGGTCTTAAATTCTTCCACGGACACATTATTTGCATCCCCCCTCACCCCCAGTCAAGCAAGAGGTTAATTTCAAAAGCCCATTGTGCTTGGTTTTGAATTCTTTTGTGACCTATAGCAGTAGGATCAACTACATATGTCCTTTTCATATTTCTCTACTTCCATCTCCATAGAGAATCCTCTGGGTATGACTTTACGTGTGTATACAGCTAAATTAACTATTAGTCTTTATCTATTCTTTTATGGAAAAAGTACATTTTTAGTATAAGCCCAAGTAAGTGAGCCAAAATAGCTATAGAACTATGTCCAGCAGCATAGTCTAGTGGGCCATCTGTCATTATAATTACTGACACCTCAAAGAGAGAGGGGCTAGTTTGAGTCATGGGTTACTTGATTAGAAGCTGTGTCAAGTTTAAGAGCAAAGATGGAGGCAGGAAAGAGAGAATCATTGCTCTGTCTGCTGAAGAAGTAGGTGAACCACATTTTAGTTAATTAATTTTTTCAAACTTTTGCTGGCTTATATGATATTCATTTTTTCCTTTACTGTGGACAATTCTAAAGTTGCGATCCTAATCCTTAATTACTGAAAAGCAAAACAGGATTTTATCATTGCAGTCATCACTGGAATAACTCCTAAAGAGACCATTTTGAATCCCAAGTTATACCACTGGAGCTAGGAAAGTAAAACTACCTCTCACCAAATACAACAGAGAAATAGTAAGAACCAAGCTTCAAGGGCATGAAAAATGTGTAGAGATGGGTATTTAGCTAAGGATTGAAAAGTGCCTCATTGCCTACTATAATAGAATGAAAGTCGGTGGAAATGTGGCATGAGATGATTAGCTGGGAAGAGACTAGGATTTAGTGTCTAAACTTTGAAAGAGATGATAAGGTATTAACCACCCCACCCCCTTGTATCCATCTGGGCAATATGATATGCTTAAGAGATTGATTGATTGATTTTATTTTTTCTGATGAGAGGACACATCTTCTGTTTTTGTGTTTTGGGAGGGGAACAAAAGGTGATACAGAGAATAGCATGAGAGGTTTTAGTCTGAAGGCTTGTTTTCATGCTCTTTAGAAGGAGGGTTTTTGGAGTTGTACTTCTAACTAAATTTATAGCACTGCATATGACAGGGTATAAGAGATAGCTTATTAGATAACCCATTTAGGGTGTCTGGGTATCTCAGTCAGTTAAATATCTGCCTTTGGCTTGGGTCATTATGCCGGGGTCCTGGGATCAAGTCCCAAGTCAAGCTCTCTGTTCACTGGGGAGCCTCTTTCTCCTTCTCCCTCTGCCCTTCTCTCCTGCTCATGCCCACTCTCTCTCTCTCTTTCAAAATAAATAAATAAAAGCTTTAAAAACAAGATAACTCTTTTTAAACCTTTATCTCTGTTCTCACCACATACAAGAAAAGAACATCCTGAATGTTCTAGATCTGCCAGTAACCTTATTTTTATAGAGGACACTGTTGGTGGAAGCAGTGAATAGTTTCCTAAGTAGGCTTAGATGTGAGGGTTGGGATAGGCCATGTCAGGGTGAAGAACCATCTAAGGTAAACCTTCTTATGAATGTGGCCTACTTATACATATAGGTGGGAAAAACCTGGGGAAATATGGGTCACAGACCTTATAAGGTAGATATTTTTCCCCCAAGGGAAATAAGAGAGAGAGGAAGAGAGAGAGAGGGAATACGAGGAAGGGCAGAGGGAGGAGAGAGAATCTTAAGCAGGCTCTACATCCAGAATGGAACTTGACACCAGGTTCAATCTCATGACCCTGAGATCATGACCTGAGCCAAAATCAAGAGTTGAACGCTTAACTGACTGAGCCACCCAGGTGCCTCAGGTTACAAATGTTATAATAATAAGATATTTTCAGAATAAGGAGATTTATGAAGAAATAGATCATTCCTCAATTTAAATTCCCCTATTTACAAACTGTTTTTACTTTATTGATTAGCAGTATATTTCTCTTTTCCTTGTCATGAACTGCTTCCAGCAATTCCTTTGTTTCTGACAGCTTTTCTGAAATTCAGCCCACTCCCTTTTCAATGTTTCTTTTTTTTCTTGAAGAAATGAGAAAACCAAAAATGAGACGTAGATAAACAAAAAAAGTTTCAAAACAAGAGCATCAGGTCTGTGATTCTTACCAACTTTCTTCATTACTGTCCCTATATATTTAGTGTCTATTCTTGGATCTCCTGGTTTTGACATTTAGTTCTACTCATTGCCTTCCCATTCTACTGCTTAAGATCTGGATTGACAAGGAAAAGGAAAGACAAAATATTTGACTTTTACTACAACCTACCCTATCATCTCAGAAAAATCTCTCAAGGATAAACATTTTTCAACAGGTAAAATCTGCATTTTAATTTAATTCTAACTAAGTCACTTAAACACCTTAAAAGTAGCTTTCACATGAAACTATATGCAAAGAGAAACCACCTCAATATGAAATATATGTGATTGACTATTTAAATATTAAATTAAGATGAATAATTAAAGGCATAGTTTGTTTCTTCTGAAAAGTTGCCAGGTGTAGGTCTGTAGTCTTTCCTAATCAAAATATTGATGGAATACCATGTCTATTTATGGATTTCATGACTTAAGGCAATAATAAAAACATATGGTTTTCTGAATTTATCCCACAATGTTGAGTATGAATCAGAAAAGGTAAGACATAATTTAATGGACAATCTTAAATTTAATTTCTCTCTTTTTGTTTCTTCTAATAGCGCTAACTGATATTTTCTTTTCCTTTGCAAACTTTACAATTTCCTTTGTAAATTTAACAAGAAAACCACTATCAGCATGGTGAACTTCTTCATAATGAACACTCTTGGATAATGGCTGAGGACTTTTCAGTTGCCTCTGCTGGAGGTTTTCTAGGCATATATGAATGCTTTAAATTGTCTTTTTCCAGATGAACAAAATGGTATTTCTCATTCCCTTCCACCATCTATGATTGCATTGTTGTGTAAATTTATATTTTATGTTGTATTTGTAGTATATATATAAAATAAAATATATATCTATAGTGTATATTTCATATAGTATTTATATATTTTATATAATATGTATTTGTGTATGTATATATATGTAGCATTTGAGTAGTGTTCTTCAAAAGAACTTTTTGTGAAGATGAAAATATCCTATATATGTGCTATCTAATATGGTAGCCACTAGCTACATGTGGCTGTGTAGTTCTTTAAATAAAGCTAGTTTGAGTGGAGAACCAAAATTTAATTTTTTATTAATTTTAATTTAAATAGCATACATATGACTAGTGACTACCAAATTGGAAGACTACCTTTAGTCTTAGTTGATATATTTGGTTTTATAGAAATGATAATTGAAGCTTTAACATTGGAACAGGAGAGTTAGTTAGCCACTAATGTTAGTGTCTGCCTTCTCCTGTGACATACATTAATTGATACGTTTTGCCAATAAGGAATATTTATGGCTTTCCTTTCTTTTTATAGATTTTGAGTGAAGAACTTAACTATCTATGGAAAATGTTGAGTTTCCTTCCTGAGACAGATTCATAATATGTCCTGAAGATAATTTAAGGGAATAAGATTGATAGGCATTGTTTAAACAGAAAAAATAAAGTTAACATACATTTTTGCCAGTTTGGAATGTGGGATGGTGATGTTTATGGAGAAACTGTCCTCTTCAGGTTTAGAGAGGATACTGTTTCATCAGCTGTTAGAAAAAATTTTCTTCTCTCCACTCACCTTATAAGCAAAATCCACTAACTGCATCCAATTCACTTCTCTTGGGATATACAATGATTCTAAAAGACTTCCTTTATTATTTTTCTTACTGTCTCTGCAAAAGTTGTACTTAGAGAACCAGAGACATTGGTTTGGTATAGAAACTACTGGACAGTGGAATCAAATGACATTCTTCTCCATGCTCTAGTTGGAGAATGTGTTCATCCCCTGTCTCTTCTCTTCTGCACGTACATCTCCCATATGGTGGTAGAGAAGCTCAACTCAATATTCACTTTCAAAATATTACATCCTTTATACCAGCAGCTTATTATCATTTTCACTTTAGAAAGTTCTGAAATTTTACCCTGTGATGTTCAGAAGTCAGTCACTGTTTATTGGAATGTTCTCAAGAGCTTAATGATTAGAATTTGATGTTTTTCTTTCTGTCACACCAGGCTTAGAGCAAAGTATCCTGGGTAAATGCTGACTCAGCTATATCTACTTCTTAAAGTGCTTTACTTTCTGTGTCCCAACTTTTTAAAACAAATACAGGAAACAACACAAGGAAAACAACTTCTTCATGTGCCATGGTTTCAAAATCAATAGCACTTCAGTTGCCAAACAGATTTTTTAAACTTTAATGAAGAATGGATTAGTTGGTGGAATGGATGAAATTCAAGCCTCTATCGTTAGTTCTATTCTAGGGTCCTTGTAATATTTCTTGAAATTTATTATCACTGCTTCTTGTTCCCAGTGTTTCAGTATCCCACTTTTTTTTTTTTTTTAAGATTTTATTTATTTGACAGCGAGAAGCACAGTTAGAGAGGGAACACAAGGAGGGGGAGTGAGAGAGGGAGAAGCAGGCTTCCTGCCGAGCAGGGAGCCCGATGTGGGACTCGATCCTGGGTCTCCAGGATCATGACCTGAGCCGAAGGCAGTCGCTTAACCAACTGAGCAACTCAGGCGCCCCTAGTATCCCACATTTTTAAGTGAGAGGTATCTAAATTGTTTAAAAGAAAATGTCTGTCTTTTGATGATCACATACTCTTATTCATTTCATCAGAAATTCACAGACATTGCTGCAGTCATTTTTGTTCAACAAAGATTGTTTGCAAGAGAATTAGATTGAATTTTGAGTGAGAAGGAGGTTGTTGACATTTTATTTCTCTGATTTGATCTTCTGTTGTCCTCAAACTATTTAAGCTAGTTCCAGACATACAATGAAAGTTAACATTTATACAATAAATGGTGAATTCTGTAAGGAAACTGACCTTCTTCCTATGCAATCTTGAAATGGGTTTAGTTACATAAAGAAAAATAGCCTAAAAACCAGGTATGAATTCAATGTTCTATTGTTTCAATTTGGATCTAGTTAAACTTTTTCACTTTTCTCTCCAAAAGACCAATGAACTACATTTTAATATATAATAGTCACATAATTTTTTCCTGTGTTTATTTAATGAAAGGATAGTAGTTGAAATCAATAGTTCCAAATTTTCCACAGCTGATTTTTTGTCACCTGTGAATCATCTGATCCAGTCAAGAGGATTTCTATAAGTGGGGTCTTCACAAACAAATAAACAGTGAGCTGCCATTTCTGTGTTATTTTCATTTATTCATTCACGAAACAGATATTTAAAACATTCTATAGCGTAAGACTGTAATACAGTGAAAAGAGATAAAAACATCTCTGTCTTCATGGGTATTTCATTATAAGAGAAGAGGATGTAAATAATAAACTCACACAGAGAGAAATACAAAATAAAACATGTAACGTTAGTTTTCAGTAGTGCTATGAAGAAAAATAAAGTAAGGGAGAAAATAGAGTGTATGTACACTGAAGACGGTGAGAGGTGACTGGAGTTTTAGGCATGGCAACTAGAAATTCTTCCTTGTGAAAATGACACTTACAGACATGAATGAGGAGAGGATGACAGGCATGTTGGTATCCAGGAGCAAGTAACGTTTGCAAAGGTCCCACAGAGAAGCATGCCTGGCATTGTTACAGAAAGGAGGCTAAAGTGGCTAGAGCCTGACTATACAAGGCAGGTGTATTAGGCGAGCAGGTCCGAGGGATGCATGAGGGAAGAGGTGGGAGGGTTATGATGAGTCTTGCTAATGCATATAGGGACTTTGGCCTTTACTCTGAATAAAATGGGGAGATTTCAGGGATTTTGAGCAGAATAAGGCCATGATCTGACTTCCACTCTAATAAGCTAATTCTGTGTGCTGTGTTCATAATAAACTGTCACACAACTATAGTAGAAACTAGTACAGTAAAATTTTGTCAAAAGATAATAATTGTTTGGACCCAAGCTGTAGTGCTTAAATGCAGTGAGGTTCCAGATATATTGAGAAAAAAGGAAAATTTAAATAGCTGATACATTTTAAGTGTGGTGTTAGCCAAGGGGCTGATCCAAGGATTTTTTTAAAGATTTTATTTTATTTTTTCTATTTGAGAGAGAGAGATCACAAGTAGGCAGAGAGGCAGGCAGAGAGAGAGGAGGAAGCAGGTTCCCTGCTGAGCAGAAAGCCAGATGCAGGGCCTAGATCCCAGGACCCTGAGATCATGACCTGAGCTGAAGGCAGGGGCTTTAACCCACTGAGCCACCCAGGTGCCCATGATCCAAGGATTTTTTGACCTGTTATCTATGCAGTGCGTTACAGATAACCAGCTACTGATGGTGCCGGTAGGCTAGATACATGAATCTTTAGTCAGAGAAAAAGTCCAGGCTGGAGATTTAAAAGTGGGAATCATCTACTTTTTTAAATTTGTGATGCTGGGTGAGAGCTTTCAGAGCCAGTGAGTATAGAAGCAAAGAGGAGAGGCCCAGAAGCTCTCCCTGGGTCACTCTAACCTTTTAAAAGTTCAGAAAATCAGGAGACTTAAGCAAAAAAAAAAAAAAAAACCCAAAAAACAAAAAACAGGAAAGGAATGACCAGCACAGGGTGGGAGTCTGTTGACCTGGAAGGCAAGTGAAGAGGGTGAAGAGGAGGGAATGAACCAACTGTGTCAAATGCTGCTGATAGATCAAGTACTGAGGATTGAGAACTGACCTTTCAAATTAGCAGCTCCTTAGAGACTTTGACAGCAGGCCTCCTGGTGAAGTCTGGTAGTGAAAGTTTGGTTGGAATGTCAAGGAGGGCACATAAATGGAATGATAGCTAGAGTGGCGTGAGGAATCAAGAGAGGTATTTTGTTTGTTTTTAACAGAGAAAAGGAATAGAATTGCTGAAGGGAAGTTTTGAAAATATGAAAGGCTTATTTCTAGTGTGTAATTAGAGGCATTGAGCTTAGACCAAAGAAGTTATAGCCCTCCATAATCCTAGGGCGGAAAGCCAATGCATGGGAAACACAAGAAAGTGGATAGAGAAATGGAAGATAACAGATGAAACTTTTCTCCTGGGTGCTTCTCTTTTATCTGTGAAGTCAGAAGCAAGTTTATCAAATAATGGAAATAATAGGAGGAACCAGAAATTTGGAAGAAAATAGCCATTTATGACAGCAATCTTTAAACTATTATTTGGATTTTCCCCATAAATGAGTTCTGAAAAATACTATTGATTTCTCCCAAACATTTTAAAACTAATTTCTATAGTTTTTCACTCTAATTATAAGTATTACAAAAGATAGTTTCTGATGTAGGTAATTACTGACATTTATAAATTAAAATTTTGCATCATTTAAAAAATGTATTCAATGGAATCTAAATAACTATTCTAAACCCACCATCATCCATTTAAAAATGTTATATACACAAGCTTTTCTCTATTGGAAATGTTAACATTATCTCTTTTTCTCCTTGAAATGGAACTCCAGAATTTAAACCTAAGGAGATACGTCAATGCTTAAAAACCTTTTATCACTCACCCACTCATACTTCTCTGTAAGAAAACTAAGTACACAGACAGGCTTTTTAAAATTTTACTGTGTTGGGGCGCCTGGGTGGCTCAGTTGGTTGAGCGACTGCCTTTGGCTCAGGTCATGATCCCGAACACCTGGGATCAAGGCCCGCATCGGGCTCCCTGCTCGGCGGGAAGCCTGCTTCTCCCTCTCTCACTCCCCCTGCTTGTGTTCCCTCTCTGGCTGTGTTTCTTTCTGTCAAATAAATAAAATCTTAAAAAAAAAAAAATTCTTTTAAAATTTTACGGTGTGATAAGCCAAGAGTTTAGAAATTTCTTCAGGAGTGAAACAACTTTAAAAGTATTTGTACTCAATTGACAGATGTAACAATATATTAAAATTAATATATTAATAATTACAAATCATAGGTTATAAAACTTTCAAACACGGTATAGTTGGATCGCTCTGGAAGCACATACTGTGAGTTAGAACTGCAAGAGGTTTGCTAAGAGTGAAGTGGAAATTGGGAAATGGAGAATACCTGAGGAAAGTAACAGACAAAGGAAGGATTGTGGGAGAACCTCAGATCGCAGTGTATGTCTGACAGTCTTACCAACTCAACAGAGTCTGCAGTGCAAAAATCACCCATTAGAGAAATCTTGCACACAGCCACAGTTGCCAAGCCCATTCAGGACCCCTTACTGAGTCCTTGGCTGAGGGTTTTCCAGTAAGAAGATGGCCTTTACTAGAGAGCCGACACAGCAGGTCTCAAAGACACAAAGAGCCGGGAGCTCTCAGGTAGTTGCAAATCCTGCAGCTCAGAAGGAGAGAGATCCAAGCAGTGGTTTTCTATCTCTGCAGCAGATACACAAACTGTTATTGAAAATGCACTTAATGAGATGGATGGATTTTCTGTATTAAAGTTCATATATCTGTGTGGATAAATATTGCTTTATTTTTATAATGATTCAGTGTTCAGCATTGATTACATTTTGTCTTCTCATAAGCCCTAAGAAAATACATTCACATAAACAAGCATATTTTTTACTTCCTTCCAAATATATAGCAATGATCAACTGATTTTAAATCATTGAGAATTGTTTCTAATAAAGTATCAGCTAACAACTCAATTTGGCCCTCTAAGTTTCATGCAATTAAAAAATCATAAAATCTGCCTGCAAAATTTTCCTCCCAACTAACTAGGGTCATTCACTTTCTCTGTGCCTAGCAACTTTCTTTAGAAGTTTCACCAAGATTTATTAAAAATAACTTATTATGCATATTACTTTTTCATTTAGAGATCTTATGTTGAACCTGTATATCAGAAACTATTATAAATACCCAAATGTTTTTAGCATATATATGTATATATCTTTGCTAAGGTGCCTTGACTATAGGAGGCTCCTTGTTACCAAGGCTTCAAATTCTGAAATCATTCTTTAGTTTTGTGTCCCACAGTTTTTATACATGGGGCAATTCACCAGAGTACGATTCAGGATGGCTGTGAAATGGACCTTTTATGAAGTTTTTTGTGGATGGCTGTGAAGAGGGACCTGGAAGGAAGAAATTGCCTGATGTCTACACTACAAGCATGTTTTTACATCCACTTAAGGAAGAGTTCATATGGAGCTTCTCCATCTGCATATTGATTTCCCTAGAACTGTTTATGTTGCGGAAAAGCTTTGAGTTCTCCCTGGAATACAGATACTCCAAAGAGAAGCCTCTGGTCAGGAAGAACAGGTGAATGAGGATTCTAGAGCAGTGGTTCTCAACTTGCAATGAAGTTTACCTCTCAGGATACATTTGTCAGTGCTTAGAGAATTCTTTGGTTGGCGTAAGCCAGGGATTCTGCTAAAATATCCTATGATGCGCAGGACCGTCCTAAAACAAAAAGTTATCCAGTCAAAGTACCAATAGTGCCAAGTTAGAGAAACCTGCTGTAAGTCTCACTACAGAACTTGATGTCCCAAGGACAGACGCATCAATATCACCTGTAGGTATGTTAGGAAATGCAAAATTTGGAGTCCCAGGTGATTCAAATTTATGTTAAGAGTCTAAGAGACTCTGAACTAGGGAGATGCGATAGGATTGCTAACAGCTCTGATGGTCTAGTCTGCATGCATTCCAGGTGTACAGTGAGAAACTGTTCTACACATTTTGAAGTCTTATTTCCTTTCTTCAGATTTGTAGGATATGTGAAGAAAGTACTTTTGAGTTAACTACAAGATAAACATTGTCTTTATGCATCTTTAAACAATGCAGTGGATTAGATAGAAACTGAAGCCTTTGTGAAAAAGACAATATTACATCTAAAATCAAGACATCCATTATAATAGATAGTAAACTTTTTATTGTCTTTTCATTTAATTTAAACTTTGACGCTATTTAAAAAGACAAAACACATCTGCTAACACATCTGCCTCGCATACAATTGACATGTAAACACTGCTCCTGTCCCCGTTTTGTTTTGGGGGATTTATATTCTCACAATTCAACACAACTCCTGAAGCCATAATACTTATTTTCCTTTGCTTTTCAACTTAGAATTGTTTTCAACTAAGACAAGTGGAGAGAAAGTATATAGCAATTATTAAGCTAAAATATCATGCATATCACAAGATAAAATGCCAGTTAGAGATAAATTCATAATACTAACTCATTTTTATCCTCTTTCAAACTATTCCCTGGTGGTAAAGGCCATTAACTATTTCAGGATGATAAAACGGCAATTGAAAAATTCCAATTTCTATTCACTAAAATGATCACTAAATTCTTTCCAAGTACTGATATCTGAACTTCTTCAGAAACCTCTAATATCCTCAAGGGACCCTTACCCTGTAAGAAAATCTGGTATAGCAGAGAATATTACTTTTGAGTGAAAGCTATAGTTTCTTGAAAAACGTTGAGTCTGTTCATATTACTGAAAGTTTTCTTTCTTGCTAGTATTGCTACCTGCATTTAAGCTTTATTTCTTTAACAGAATTCCATGGGGACAAAGTAAATGTTCAATCCATTTACAAATCTTCTGAAAAAATCTTCTGCTGTGTAGAGAGTTAAAAAAATAATTTAAAATCATCTTTATTATTTACCTCACCATATTATTATTGGAGACCCTCATTACTTTATGCCTCAGCTGCTGTAGTAAATTATTAACTGCTTTCTCTAACGGGGCCCCTTCTCCTACTGATCCTTTTGTGTGTCTTTGCATGACTTTCTACTTGCCGTGACTCTTCTCAGAACTTAGAGGCACTCCTCCTAAAGTTGATCAAGAAATGTTCCTGCAGTGTGGGCTTCTCTCTGGATCTCTAGGCTCTCCACTGTGTAGCTACAACCTCTTCATCTGTCTTCATTCACACTGACTGTTTCCACCCTTGCTTGGAACATGCCATCTTCTTCTCTGTCCTTTATATAGAATATCAATTCTGCATTTGTTAACTGTGCTCATTGTTTGCTTTTCCCCAGTTTAGTGTATTCTGACTTTTGCCCTCTGCTGGTGGAAATCATAGCCATCAATGAAAGGTTGGTTCATTGCCCACTTTCTTCATGAATCCCTCTGTGAGGGATCTACCTCTGACTCATAATAATAGCTCTTTTGTAAAAAAAAAATTTCTCCAGCAGTGAGTATATTACTAAATGTTTTGTATAATGGGAAAAAAAGTCTTTCTTTTTTTTTTTTAAGATTTTATTTATTTGACAGAGAGAAACGCAGCCGGAGAGGGAACACAAGCAGGGGGAGTGAGAGAGGGAGAAGCAGGCTTCCCCTCCGAGCAGGGAGCCCGATGTGGGACTCGATGTGGGACTTGATCCCGGGTCTCCGGGATCATGACCTGAGCCGAAGGCAGTCGCTCAACCAACTGAGCCACCCAGGCACCCTGGGAAAAAAAGTCTTTTATGATTTCTTCTTGCGACTCAGTACGATGAAGCTGTGGCTCAATGCATGAGCTTCCAGTTATATCTAGTGTGGAATATTATTTTAACAAGCCATTCATTAGCCTAGATTAATGCCAAAGTTACTAATTTTTATGTGCCTCAGTTCTACATTTGTGTGACTTTACCTAACTGGTAGTCTCACTGTGAATAACTACTTAACATATGAACATGAGTAATTACTTATTCTGTGAGATGTACCTGTCAGAGTGGTGAACCATTCAGTTCAGATGAGACCCATATTGTCATCACCATCATTGTCATCATCTTTTGGGTAGAATATAATCCCATACAACGCAGAGGTCAGCTTTTATACCTGCCCTGACACCCATGCACATAATTAGTGCTGAGCATATTGCAGTGCCAATACATATTCAATGATCAATTCATTTTAGTCATATTTGGCTCCAGCTTTTACTCCCCAGGCTGTGCTGAAATCATTCCCCTCTTACTGTCCTATTTCAGTGGATATTATTATACTGTAAAATTCCCAATCTTTATTTTTCCCTACACTAAGCATCCTTATCAGAAAAATATGGTAAGCTGGACATTTGACATGTGTTCTTATTAGATCAGGTCTTCTACAGACAGACATGAATACTGAGTTTCATTGTAACCATTATAGAATGAAACTTGCTTACAACAAGTCTCCGAGTGCCATAAAACTTCATTCTGGGCATATTTTCATTTTGCTTTTTGTGTGTCTTTTTCTTTCAGTGCCTCTGGAATTCCATATTCATTGTTTATGTCCTCCTCATGGAAGGTCATATGATCACCTCTGTTAATTTACCATGTTATCTTATGGTAGTTTATTTGTAAAATGGAAAAAAAAATGTCCTACTAAAAATGGCAGTTCTTGTAAGCGAGGGATGGGAATTAGAGAGATGGTTGGCCGTAGACAGCCTTGTTAAGAAATCCAGACTGAAAAATAGGTGCACACATACACATATACACATTTATCCTTTAGAAGAATAAGTCTGCTTTTGAATCTCATGGGGTCTTAGGTCTTAGGGTATGTTCATAGAAATATGGAGTTTCATAGCTATATTGTCTTCTGTGTTGAAGAGATCCATGTGGAACAGCATACACAATTACTGAAAACGTAGTTATTGAGATCTAATTTGAAAGGCAATGTTACTGTGTGCCATGGTGGATACAAAAGTGATTGTCATCCAAATTTTGTATAATCAAGATAATTATTCGAGTCATGCTACAGTTTTGATCACTACACTTAGGGGGTGTTATAAATCATATGGTATTAGTATGTTGAAAGGAAAAGACATTTATTTATAAAAAGATTGTTTGAAATATATGAAAATATTGAGCCAAGAGAGAAGACTGAACACCTTTTTGATAATTACTTTCAAGTATTCCATCAATTATATCTGGAAGAGATCTCTCCTCTGGATTAGTCTAAAGAAGAGAAATAAGGCCAGGAAGAAAGGGACATAAATTTCAATTACGAAAAAGAGTCTAATGATTAGAGCTATCTATGCTATAAAAGCAGTTGATTGGCAAGGGAAAGACCTCCTGGGACTGAATAATAATGACAAAATAGTTCTAAATGTTGAATATTAGGAATGCTGTAGAGGGAAATCTTGAATGTAATGAAAGATTAAATTATAGTTTCTCTGTAGACATCCTTTAAATTTAGGAGTTAATGTTTCATGAAAGTTTGGATAAATAGGAACAAGTTGATTTTTTTTCCTATTAAGTCCTTCTGACTTTTAAAATTAACTATTATTTATACTTTGAATAATTAATATTTTAATTTTCCAAATAGCATAAAATATAAAACATTTATTCTTCTAAAAATGTAATAAAAATTGAGTATTATTGGTAAAGTTTATCTCAATGCATAATTTTCCTTGAGTTGGCTTGAATGGTGGTTTTCAAAATTGTACAAAAAGCAATAATAGAAACAAGCCCAAAACCAAGAACAAAGATTGGACTCCCAAAGTATGAATTATGTTTCTTTGTTTTACATGTACACATACATGCACACACATAGTGGAACAAATGTTTTTATATATTATAAAATATTCTCAAATAGAAATCTCAGAAGGACAAGTTAAAGAATATTTAAAAATAATTTACCTTTATTAACATATAAAATTATTTTCTTTCTTAATGGCACCAAATATTTTGGTTGCCACTTAAAGTATATTTAATAATGCTCATTTTGATGACTTCATAGCATTATTAATGACATAGAAAAGTACAGAAAATTAATATATATTTCTTTTACAATAAAGAATATAAATATTTTTCAAATGTCCATCTTAATTTTGAAATTTTTTGGCCACCTTCTTTTCAGATGTATACATAAATTGCACATTGTAATTATATTGATGAAGAACTTTTTCTAGACAGGGAACTGATAGTTCTGCTATTTTATTATTCTTTCCTTTTACATGCACATGAATGTTTCTCTGTATCTATTGGGTATATACATAATAGTTGTCCACCTATGCAATTAATTGTCTAAGAATTCCAACTGATGTAATTTTTAAAATTAACCCATTTCACGGAGCCAATATTAAAAAAATCTAGAGTGTGTTACACACAGAAAAAATATGAGTAGTGTTGTTTTAGTGGTTAGTCTACAGTTTTTTGTAGAACCATGTTTATGTTACTTGTCTAGTTTTTCAGTTAGCTTAAAGTTAGATATGGTAATTTTGTACTGAAGAAAAATAAAAAATGAGGAAGCTTCTTGTTAACTTGTCCTGTTATAGAACCACACCCATTCCCTCTAATCTTTTGATGCCACAGATGACATTTTAACAGTTTGACAATGGTCAAAGGCTGTGGGAGATGCCAGTGATTTGAGTGTGTGTGTGTGTGTGTGTGTGTGTGTGTGTGTGTGTGTGAAAAATGGAGGACTCTGTACAAAGATCAACTATTTTCCCTCATCTTCTTTGTAAGTCTTGGAATGTGTACTTTAGTTTTTTACACTATAGGGCTGGACACAATTTTATATTACATTGAATGCAAATGTTAGGTTTAAGTATCTTCTTTTTTTTTTTTAAAGTATCTTCTATCTTGTTAATATGTATATGTATTTACTTGAAAGACAATATGTATAATTTCATTTGACAAGCTTTTCTCACATTAAATCTTCTATTTCTAGTGGAATTCAGAAATTCTGTCTTCATGTAAGCTACTTTATGTAATAATGGTATAACAGTAAACATAATATGTGCTTTATCCTATATTTGCAAAATAATAAGTAAAATATTATAATCGTAAGTACTATGTCAATTTTCTAGTTTTTTTTTTTTTTTTAAGATTTTATTTATTTATTTGACAGAGAGAAACACAGCCAGAGAGGGAACACAAGCAAGGGGAGTGAGAATCAGGCTTCCTGCCAAGCAGGGAGCCCGATGCGGGGCTTGATCCCCAGTCTCTGGGGTGTTTGGAGTGTGTTACCTCCTTAGCATGTGGATACGTTCCTACTGAAAGGTCTCTGAATCCCTTCAGTTAGGGTTTTGATGAAGTTTCCATTACACAGGTATGGCTGATCATATCATTGGTCATCAGTGATTAACTAAATCCCCATTCCTGCTCCTCCCCCAGAGGCTGGGGAGTGGGGCTGAAAGTTCCAACCCTCTAATCATTGAGTTCATTTCTGTGGTAACCAGCTCCCATCCAGACTCTTATCCGGGGGGCCATCAAGAGTCACTTCATTAGCATAAATTTAGGTGTAGCTAAAAGGGCTCATTATGAATAGCAAAAAAAAATCACTCTCTTACACTATCATTCAAGAAATTACAAGGGTTTTTGGTGCTCCAGGCCAGGTTTTGAGAACAAATACCAAATATATATATTTAAGATTTATTTATTTATTTGACAGAAACAGAGAGAGAGAGGGAACACAAGCAGGGTGAGTGAGAGAGGGAGAAGCAGGCTTCCCATGGAGCAGGAAGCCCTACATGGGGCTTGATCCTGGGACTCAAGGATCATGACCTGAGCTGAAGGCAGTCACTTAACCAACTGAGACACCCAAGCACCCCCCAAATATATTTCTTATTATAGCTCACTTTCACACTTAAAAAAAAAAATTATATATATATATATATATATATATATATATATATATATATTTGTTGGGAGAGAGAAAGAGAGAGTGCCTGCATACCTAATGCATGAGCAAGGTAGAGGAGGAGAGGGAGAGAGAGAAGCAGGCTCTCAGCTGAGCAGGGAGTCCATGTGGAGCTGGATCCCAGAACCTGGGGATCATGATCTGAGCCTAAGGCAGACGATTAATGGACTGAGCCACCCAGGAGACCGCAGTGTTTTTTAAAATGGAATTTTGCTGTGAAATACAGTGATTTTTGAACCAGACATTTTTCATTCTGTGGTAGTCTACAGAAGATTGTCCTTTTAATGGGATTATGCTGAGGAAAATCCCTAAAAGGGCTGTGAACTGGCAGGAGCTGTGAATAACTTCCCTAGTGAAACAAAGAAAATGTGTTCATTGAGTCATAATGAAGAAATGATAGTTTTAATGAATTCTGGATAGCTCAGCATCAGTTACAAGTAAATAAGATGATACAAGTTTGGGGCACCTGGATGGCTCAGTGGGTTAAAGCTTCTGCCTTCGGCTGGGGTCATGATCTCAGGGTCCTGGGATTGAGGCCCACATTGGGCTCTCTGCTCAGCAGAGAGGGGAGCCTGTTTCCTCTGCTCTCGCTGCCTGCTTGTGATCTCTCTCTGTCAAATAAATAAATAAATAAAATCTTTTTTAGAAAAATGATACAAGCTTGTTACTAACTAAAGCACTTAAAAAAAAAAAAGATTTTATTTATTTGACAGAGAGAGCGAGAGAGGGAACACACGCATGGGGAGTGAGAGATGGAGAAGCAGGACTCTCACTGAGCCCCTATGCAGGGCTTGATCCCAGGACCCTGGAATCATGAGCTGAGCGGAAGGCAAATGCCTAATGACTGAGCCACCCAGGCACTCCAATAAAGCACTATTTTTTGGAGATTTTTGATAATACAATTATATCTTTTATTGAAGTTTTTCTTTTTGATATTATCCAGTTGGATAATAAACAGTAATGTGCCATTATCACTTCACTCTTTTAACCCTCAGAAGTACCTTGAAATATTGGACTTACTCTCATTTTATAGAAGAAGGAATTGCCAATCTGGTAATTTCCCTACAATGTGGGATCAACCATATTTAGGTCTCAATCTAACTCCAAACAGGTTCTTTCACTATAATATGTTGTCTCTTCTTTACATGTATTTAGAGAAAAAAAGGGAGGAGAAAACAAGAAGAAAAAAACCTTTTTTGGCACTTGATACTAGTTAGATCAGAGAGAGAGCATCAGTAGTAGATTAATCATATGATTTCCCCCCCACACACACTTTTCAGTTTCCCTTGCAACTAAGAAGAGAATATATCTTTTTACTGTCATGCCATTATCAGGTAGTTTCAGCCTAAAAGAGTATGCTTAACATGCTTTTGCTGAATAAAACATCTGATCGCATGTCTTCTATACAGAAAGACCATGAAGAAAGTGATTTGGTAGAAAATGCTCTAAATGAATTCAGGAATTTCAATATGAAGGAAAGATGTGAATAAGGAAAGAAATGAAAAATATGCTCTTAAAGGCTTTTTTAAGACTGACTAGGCTTTTCCATTTGTGTACTATATAAGATTTTACTAGAATGTTCAAAATTAAACCACATTAAAGTAATCAAAGCACTCTTAGAAATCATTCCATAGTAATGATTGGGACTTGAAGATACAGCTGTTTTTGGTTAAGAACTGGGTCTTGAAAATTATTTGAAGTAGAATGAAAAGTAAGAAAAAAATTTCCCTTTTAATTGTCCATATTTTAGAACATTAATATAGAGTGTGATCGAGTGGGAAATATGCCACTCTGATAAATTACTGTAGTTTTTAAATTCAGGGTCTTTTTGAAACATATATTGAAAGGCCTGACAATTTGGCAAAGCTGTTTGTATCAATCAAATATTGCCAAACTTTTCTCTCTATGTGTCAGGAAATTTCTCCCTCATTTTGCTTCCTGTGACTCAGGCAACCAAATTAGATAATAGTGATCCTCTTCTTTAGCCCCATTCCCACCTAGATCCCCTCATTCAATTTCAGGGGGTTTTGTTTACCAGTTTCCTGTTCTCACATGAAGGAAGTTTAGACACATTACACCAAGAATGAGCTGGTTTTGAAGCCAAGCCCTGGGCTGAATTGGCCCCTCACTCTTCTTATGGAAGAATCTACCTATAAACTGTTCTGAGATGGAAATCCAATGCAGTGAAACAAAAAATTTAACTTCACTTAAATATGCAGTTAATACCAGATTAGTTAATGCATTTCATTATAGGTATAGCATGATTCAGAAAACATTTTAAAACAGTAGAAACTCCGTTTAATTATATTCATGATGATATGATTATTAATAATAAAAATAACTTATAAATTACAATTTGCACATACTGTCAGATGCTCAGGGACAAGAAGGATTGAGGAAACAGAATAGTACACCTATTCTTTTTAATCTTTTTGGATTAACTGCAGAAGGAAGCATCTTCTTTCCAAAGCATTTTATCCTTTTTTTAGTATTTGCATTGTCTACTCCCTGTGTCTCATCTCTTTTGTCCTCACATTCTGCATTCTTTATGTGGAAGCCTATGATTGATTATCAGAGATCTTTCTCGGAACAATTCTTCTCTAACCTCTGTCATGGATGGCCCCTCAAGTATTCCCAATTTCTTGATGGAAATATTCTATCCTTCATTTTCCCTTGCTTATGTTCACCCTAATCTCTGTCCCTTTTCCTTCTCCCATTTCTTCTGCAACCATGAGGTTCTTGACTTAAGAACTTTCACCTGCTACGTATGACATGTCTCTTGTCTGGAAAGGTCAGATTGTTTGACTAGCTGGTCAAATGTGTTGAGTGAAACGTTCAGCAGTAGTTTCCTTCTTTTCTCTTGTATTGAGGCTTTGTGGAAAGCTTGCTGAAAACAAATTCTATTTTGTTTTGTTCTGATCCGTTTAAATCTTCAATTTGCTACATGATCTTCAAAAGTCCCAAAAAGAGAACCAGTAACAGTTTTTATGTCTTCACTGTCAAAGGCAGGAATCCTTGTTCAGATTTGCATCAAAATATGTGCCGTAAGGGCACCCGAGTGGCTTAGTTGGTTAAGCATCTGCCTTAAATTCAAGTCATTGGGATGGAGCTCAGAATCAGGCTCCTTGCTCATAGTGGAGTCTATTTCTTCCCCTCCCCCCCCTTATGCTCTCTCTCTCTCAAATAAATGAAATAAAGTCTTTAAAATATGTATGTACCCTAACTTAAAGAAAATTGGCATTATCTCAGTTGAGTTACCCATTTACAGTTCCTTTCCTGATACTCTCTCACCATGCTCAAGCATGCTAAAAACAGGGAACATGGTAACAACATGCTAAAAACAGGTAACAAAATAGGTAACAACAATAGGTAAAAATAGGTAAATGCTTATTACTTCTTCAGTTTTGCCGGTTTGATGGCATTCTAATATTTTAGTGCTTCAGTTTATGCTATGGAATTTGCTTAATTCTTAAATATTGTTGGTATATGACCTCTTCTTCTCTCTCCTTCTCCTCACGCTTCCTCCTACTTTCGCCTCCTCCTCCTCTCTCTCTCTTTCTCTCTCTCTCTTTCCCTGTCTTTATGGATTATGTACATAATTATGTTGAGCTTTTTGTGGAATGATGCTATAATTACAGAAACATTTCTTATATTTAAAAAATAATCTTAGAAGAAATGCATATTTTTATCTAACAAACTGTTAAATACCCTAATGAAAAGTGGAAAATTAGGTCACTTCTTGACATGATTCTGAATATCTAGCCATTACAAAGCAGACAGAGACTTAGAGTGTTGACCAAAATTTTCTTATGATTTTTGAAGTTTTTGTCATCAGGTAGGGTGGAATTTTCTCTTTTAAAAAAACATATATATTTACTCAGCTCTCTTATATTTTTGGTGTTTTTCTTATGCCTTTTATAGTGGTGTGAAACCAAGAAGGATATATGAATAGTAGGTAGAGGAGACAAAAAGTGATATAGAATCATGTTAAGTGAAAGGATTTTTATGTTTTGGATTTTAAAGAAAAATACATTATATTCTTAGGAGAATAGGTTAATATGTAAAATATTAATAACATCTCTTAATAGTATTGAGGAACTAGAAGTTTCTTTTTACATTTCATTTTTAAAACCATTTATGTGTAATTTCACACCTAAAATAAAAATCATAAATTTTGTACTATCACTAACACCATTAAACAGGAATGTTAATTACATTTGTGCTTTCAGTTCTACAGAACAGTAATTCCTTCCACTCTGAGGATATGCCAAGACCACAAAAATCTGAATGCCACAGAACACCTGCAAACCAGGCAAAAAGGAAACAAAAAATTCCAAAGGTCAGAATTCTTTTTATTTGGCTTTTTTGCTGTGAAGTATGTATGAGTAGTGCTTGTTATTTCCTTAAATGGCAACATTTTTAAATAAAAAAACATGTAAAGCTGTGCATTCTAATTACAAAAGTACCAGAATTAAGCTAATATTAAATGTCAGTAAATAGAAAACAAAACATAGCGTTATATGTGTATATTGGGGTCTCTTTAAATCACTGAATAAAAAAAAAAGGTTTCTTTAATTCATGCATTGTGACAAAAAAGATTCAGTGAGTTTTCTGGATAATTCTAGAAAGGCAGAATGTAGTTTAAAGGTCACAGCTGCGAAGCTAATAGCAGTGGAAAGAATGGGAGCTAAATCTTAATTCATACACATGTGTGCGTGTGACCATGCACACACATGTATACTAATGCAGAAAATGCGAGAGGAGAGAGGATATTTATTTTCCTTTATCTCCATGGATACATTTTGTCCCCACTTTTACTTCCAAAGCCTTGGTGAAAGATAGAATCAAGTCAGATAATTGAATAAACCAGGAACAGAAAAAGGTGAGGGATCCTGGCTATAAATCACAAAAACCAGCAGCCAATTAAATCAGAGTGATCCACAGGACCTCAGAAGAAAGCAATACTGACAAAATATGTTTTAAAAATTCTACACTGTTTGTAACTTTACCAATGCAGGTCACATTATTCCTCTGTAAAATGGAAATAATGAAACTATAATCAATGTATGGGAGAAACCACCTAACCCAGCATCTAGTACACAGATGTTCATTAACTGATCACTACAAGACAATAATAATTATATTTAGTAGCAATAGTAATAATAATATACTATAAAATGTATCCAGACTTTTGTCTCATTTATTCTTCTATAGAAACCTTTGAAATATGTATTTTCACTTAGAATTTAAGACAGTAAAAGTGACTTGAATAAAAATCCTAAATTTATAAATTATTTTTATAAATTATATTCTTTTACTAATTACAGATAATATGTATAGATCCCCTGACCCCCATATCCCATCTCTTTTTACCTCCCCCTTCCCAACTGGTTTAGAGAGTTTATTGCCTATATGGTCATGAACCCAAATTTGAGTTCTTAGATCTTTGCTATTTAGAGTGTCTCCCCATTCCAGTAGCTTCAGAATCACTGGGAACAGTTAAAGAAAATAATCTCAGGGGGCGCCTGGGTGGCTCAGTTGGTTAAGCGACTGCTTTCGGTTCAGGTCATGATCCTGGAGACCCGGGATCGAGCCCCACATCGGGCTTCCTGCTCGGCAGGAAGCCTGCTTCTCCCTCGCTCGGTCCCTCTGCTTGTGTTCCCTCTCTGGCTGTGTTTCTCTCTGTCAAATAAATAAATAAAATCTTTAAAAAATAAAATAAAATAAAATAATCTCAGGCCTACCAGACCTACTGAATCAGAGTCTGCATTTTAACTAGATTTATAGGTAATCCATATGTACATTACAGTTTAAGAAGTACTGTCTTAGAACACTAGTGCTCAAACCAGATTCCACCCAAGGAACTTAAAAAAAAAAAAAAATCTGATGTCCCGAATCTGCTTGGATTGACTGTATCAGAATTTATGGAGGTGGGCCAAAGGATTCGTTTTTTTTGTTGTTTTTTTTGTTTTAAGCGCTCCAGCTCTTTCGTGATTCTTACATATAACCTGTGGTCTTTGCAAATGGATGGCTTAAAAGAAAGTATAAATGTGGAAAGTACACAGAACACTTACAAAATAGTTACCTGGTTAGTCCACTTCAGTAATTCAAAGGGAAACAATAGTTGAAAGGGAACAGGAAAGAATCAAACAATGATAATTTCAGGGCACAAAGAACAAAATAATCACAAGGCTTTGTATGTAGCTGAGTCCTACTTCCCATTTCATTTTCTGGCATTCTTTTCAGGTATAGTGTGCCCCAGGTCTTCGTGTTCCTCAAACCTACCAAGACAGTTTTTAGTTTTTGCTACGGTTTTTAGTCAGCCCTGTAGGTCAGATAAGACGACACTTTCTTTGTTTCCTGAATCCCCAAGCCTCACACAGCTAATTCCTACTGCTCTGTCTCAGCCTGAAAGGCCATCTCTGACCCATTGCATCTGTTGAAATGAGGTTCCTCAGCCTTTTAAAATTCTTTACTTTCCTTTAGAATGCCTACCAACATTTTAATTATGAATTCATGCATCTGGCTGTTTACTTCTCATTAAATCAAAATTCCCCCAGGACACAGGCAGTGTTGTCTGTGTTTGGAGTATAATTACAACCAAGAATTTGACTATCTTACTGAAATATCAACATGATTGGGTGATTGGGCTAAGGTACAGGTACAAGAACATTCACTCACACATTCGTGTAATTTAAAAAAAAATGTAAAATACTCAAATTTTATCAATAAAGCAAGAGTTAACTTATAATGTTAAACCTAAAGGAACCCAAGTCAATTATTAAATGGAGGAAGTGGATACCTATGAATGGTTGTGAAATATCTGTTCCTGTCATATTCTTAAAAAAGCAAGTTGCAGAAACATTTTGTAAGATGTGATTCTATTTTATGTTTATTATATGTTATGTTTTTCATAAATGCATATATGTGCAAGTGTGCACAGGTACACACATAGACATTTTCCCTCAGGCACGCTGGTTTACTTTCTGTCCCTTGTATCTGCCAACATTCTTTCTACCTTGGGGGCCCGTGTAGTTGTGCTTAAATCATAATATTCTTTCTTTAGTTGGTGAACTCCTACTTATTGTCCCGATCTTAGCTCCTTACTAAAGTCAGTGTCTTCCTTGACACTCCTAATTAACTGACACTCCCCTCATAATATGTCCTCATGAGTGCCTCACTTTGGTTGCAATTAGCCTGTCATTTTATTGCCATCCCTGTGACTCTTGATGGGGCACATTTATCTGCCCCACCAAGTGGAAGCTCTGGGAAGTTGTGTGTGGTTTTTTCAGAACTTGTATTTTCAGAGTGCAGCACAATATCTGGCATTACATAGGATCAAAACTTATGATGGGGCGCCTGGGTGGCTCTGTTGGTTAAGCGGCTGCCTTCGGCTCAGGTCATGATCCTGGAGACCCAGGATCGAGTCCCACATTGGGCTTCCTGCTCTGTGGGAAGCCTGCTTCTCCGTCTCTCGCTCCCCCTGCTTGTGTTCCCTCTATAGCTGTATTTCTTTGTCACATAAATAAATAAAATCTTTAAAAAAAAAACTTATGACGTATATGAAATTTATGAGTTAGTGAATTCTTATTCTCTACCTTATATATTGGGAAACCTCATCTCTGAATGGTTAGGCAACTTTCTCAGAGTATTTATCTAACAAATAGCAAGGCAGAATTTAAAGCACACTTGACTCATTCTATAACTTGTGCTCTCAACAAGTAATAAATTACCAAGTTTAAGTTGCAAAATCAGATTTTACTAAAATGAAAATACCAAACCCAGGAAACACTTCAGCAAAAACTCTCTCTGTGTTTCTTAGAGACATCTCAATGAGACTATCGCTATTATATTCTGTACGAGGAGGAAGGGGAAGGAGCATGACTGATGATAAAATAATCACCATTGGAAATTCTTCCATTTATAAATTACATAATTTTATACTGGTTTATAAGGCCTTGTGATTTGCCAAAGCCAAAAGTTCTTTTTTTTTTTTTTTTTTTTTTTTTAAGATTTTATTTATTTGACAGTGAGAAGCACAGTTTACTTACTTACAGGGAACACAAGCAGGGGGAGTGAGAGAGGGAGAAGCAGGCTTTCCCGCCAAGCAGGGAGCCCGATGTGGGGATTGATCCTGGGTCTCTGGGATCATGACCTGAGCAGAAGGCAGTTGCTTAACTAACTGAGCCACCCAGGCGCCCAAAGCCAAAAGTTCTGATAAATTTCTGTTCATGACTAACGCTTTGTTTCATTGAGAGACTGTATTCCCACCTATATCAGAAGTTCAAGCATGTTCCTTTCCACTGATAGGCAGTAAGGACTTCAATTTTTAAAAAAACGCAGACTATGGGGCACCTGGATGGCTTACTTGTTAAGCATCTGCCTTAGGCTCAGATCATGATCCCAGAGTCCTGATATCAAGTTGAGTTCCCTGCTCGGCGGGGGGCCTGCTTCTCCCTCTCTCACTTTCCCTGCTTGTGTTCTCTCTCTAGCTGTGTTTCTCTTTGTCAAACGAATAAATAAAATCTTTTAAAAAAAGGTGGAGACTGAGTTAAAAATGGAAAATCACTGTGTTTAGAATTAAAGCAAATTCCATTATGAATCTGTTGATATTTAGCTCCTCTTTAGCACTGATTATAGATTTGATTTCTGAACAGGTATTAAGGGGCATCTGGTGGCTCAGTCAATGAAGCCTCTGATTCTTGGTTTCTGCTTGCATCTAGATCTCAGGGTCCTGAGATCCATGGGCTCTGCCTCTCTCCATTTCCCTCTTTCTCCCCCTCCTCCCTCTCACCACCAGCTAGGTCTCTCTTCTCTCTCTCTTGCACTTTCTCACTAGCTCTCTAAAATAAATAAATGAAATCTTAAAAAAAAAAAAAGTAGTATAAACAGGTAATGGCTCTGGATAGGTGATAGGATGGAGAGGTGGAGGCAGTCATTCAAGATGAAAACATTCTACTGTTTTCTGAAATTGACAGCAATACCACATTTTTTAAGAAATAAATTTATAGCAATACCATTAATATTTTCACATTTGTATTCACCACCTGCCCCCAAAAAATTTGATTTAGGAAAAACCCCATTAAGATTTGAGAATACTATGATTTGAGCAAGACTTCAAAGAATGCTACTTTCAAAGTTTATTTTATATTTATATATACATATGAAATTATATTAACATATGAATTATATGACTATCAAATGAATTATAAAAACATTATAGGGATTATAGTTATATATGAAATTGCTTAAAAGGCCTTCAGTGTTTTCTTTTGAATATTCCCAGTGGTAGTAAAATTGGTTCCAGAAAATCAGTTCTACTCTTAAAAGTTTAGTCTTTATCTATGAATCTATCTAGCTAGCTAGCTGTCTCTACATACAGAAACATACACACACCACACACACAAACATTACACTCACACATATACACATGTATATATAATATGCTCATATCCTCTCTCTGTATATAAGTATGTGTGTGTATTTGCTAGAGATAGGGAGAGATATGTAGATTTCTTTGAAAGGGCATTGCTATCCAGCTGAAGAAGAATTGGATTTTGAAACAGAGGACTCACCTCTTCTCTTAGCTCTGGTTCAAAGCCCCCAGGGTACCCTATATAAAGCACTTCCTGCTTCCTCCTTTCTTTGCTTTCTTTATCTGGTATTAATGGCCTGGAACTAAGTAACTCTTCAGTTCTGATATTTACAAGTTTTTCTTTCTTCCCCTCTCACCACACAGCATGCTTAAAGAATTTTTTTTTTTTTCCTGAGCTTTGAATTGATCTACATCTTATGAGGAGATGGCTTTGTTTATAATTAGCCATGATTGTTATTCTATGTCTAAGAAATGAAACATGAGAAAGATACCCAGCTGTCTTTGTATTTCAGATGTCTCTATGGTATGACATTTTGATAAGTTAAAGTGTAAATGAATCAAATGTAGACTTTGTAATCCTTAAAATTCACATGGGGTTGCATACTAGAAAAGATCTATTTTAGTGTGTTATTCTTAAAACATTTGAAAAAATAATATGACATCTATCAAATATCAAATGGAGCAGTGTGTCTTCAGGGGTGTGTGTGTAAAAACAGGACTGCATTTACCTGCATATATTTTATAATAAAATTATAAAATAGACTTTTTCCCAAAAGTACTGGAACTTCTACGTCCAAGGAATATTTGATCCTTCATAGTAGTCACCACGGGAGGCTCTAAACTTATTCCAATCAGATTGTCACTGCACAAAACAGTTTAGGAATTTCTTTTTAGAATGCTTACAGTGTTTTCTTCTGAATATTCTCAGTGGTGGTAAAACTTTGTTACAGAAAATCAATTCTATCCCTAAAGGTTAGTCCAAATACGATTTGAATTGGTGTGAAATTTGGCATAATGCCTGTCTGCTTAGTCCTCACTGAAGAACTTATTCCTGGCAGCAGCAGCACAAGTATCTCATTATGAAGCTTTCTCACTTATAAGATGGCCCCATGGCATGGATCCCAAATGTCATGTTTTGATAAGCCCCATTTGTCACATTGGTAAAAAATTAAATGCAACTTTATGCTTTAAATTTGAAATGGGGATATGCAGTGGAATGTGAGAAATACTTCTTTTCAATTTAGAAGGCAAACTGGTCAATCACCCATTAGGTAAATGATGCATTTACTTTAGGCCTGTCAATAAAAAGATCAATTAACATTACCATTTCCTCTTGTGAGAACACAGCTAGATACTACTTTTCTTTGACCCTATTAAGAAATCAGATTTTCTTCCTCCAGTTATTAAACCAAAATATCTTCATTTAAAGAAAAATACTAATTGATAATTTTAAAATAATAGAAAAAAAATATATATCCATTTCAGGTTTTTGGAACAGACCGCCTAAAACCTGTGGTTACCTACATGATAATAGCAAGAAGCATCCTTGTTCCAATATTTGGTCTCTGACTCCAATTCCTGACAGAGCTCTTTAGTCCCTTGGAATTTCCTGGGTGATAGGAGTGTCTTTTGTTCTAAAGATGTGACTCTCAATGGGCTCCTGGGTAGCTTTAGAATGGGGGCTGGTCACTGCAAAGATCAAGCCATAATTAGAAAATTGGAACTTCCAGCCCCATTTCCCTTGGTTAAATAAGGGGAAAGGGGCTGGAAGTTAAATTAATAATCAAGCATGCTTACATGATGACATTTCCATAAAAAATCCCCAAAGTATGGAGTTTGATGTGCTTCCAGCTGGTGACTACATCCCTGTACTGAAAGCGTGGTGCACTCAACTTCTCAGGGACAGAAGCTCCTGTGCTTGATATTCTTCTGGATTTTGTCCTTTGTGTCTTTTCATCTGACCGTTCATCTCGTTCATCTCTATCTTTTATCATATCTTTTATCATCTAATAAGCAGGTAGGATGTAAGTACATATTTCCTAGAGTCTATGGGGGAGTTGGGGATTGTGGAGGGGGTTGTGGGAACCCAAATTTATAGTCAGTTATTCAGAAATACTGGGTACAGTCTGGTATTTGTGGTTGGCATCTGAAGGAAGAGTCTCCTGGGTCTGAACCTTTAATTTGTGGGAATTGATGCTAATTCTAAGTAGATAGTGTCAGAGATGCATTGAACTGTTGGATGCCCAGCTGGTGTCAGAGAATCTGCCTACTTGGGAATAAACCCCATGCATCTGGTGTCAGTAGTGTTATGACTGCAGTGCTAGTGTGAGAGTAAAGGGAAACATGACATTTTTTTTCCTGGACAATAATTTTGAATGAATCCTGTCATATTTAAAAATATTCTTCCTATTTCTTAGTATTAGATCCTTCTCTCAGGTTTCTTAAAAATGAAATCCATCAATTTCTTCTTCAATTCAGATTTCCATGGGATTCTATGATCCTATTAAAAGCAGTAGCATTATTTCGGTGAAGTAGAGGAGAAAAATCAATCATTTCTGACTCTCTCTTTCTCTCTCTCTCATCCTTATATCTAGTCAATCCTTAAATGAGCCTAACTTGTCCATGCCTGTCCATCTCCACATTGGGGATCCCCACCAGTCATTACCTTTGGCCCAGATTATTATAATTGCCATAGTAACATGGCTCTCCAATTCCAGGTATTTGCATTCTTTATTCTAAAACAGCATTTAGGCAGATTTCTTTCTTTATTTTTTTTTAAAGATTTTATTTATTTGACAGAGAGAAACACAGCCAGAAAGGGAACACAAGCAGGGGGAGTGAGAGAGGGAGAAGCAGGCTTCCCGCTGAGCAGGAAGCTCAATGTGGGACTCCATCCAGGATCTCCAGGATCATGCCCTGAGCCGAAGGCAGTCGCTTGACCAACTGAGCCACCCAAGCACCCCTATATTTTTATTTTAACAAAGTTATTTAATCACCTAACTTCTCATTCAAAAAATGATCAACAAAACAAAACAAAAATTCTGAAGACTCTCCATTGCCTCCTTGCCTCTTTAAGTATAAATTCCCCCTGATATACAAGGACATCCCTATCTTCACCAGTGCTTCCAATTTTATCATTATTTGCCTTCAAATATTCTACACTCCATGTTACACTGTCCTCTGATATTCCTGCTCTTGTAATTTTGTCATGTTATTCCCTCTGGCTGAAAATACCATAATAATTATACTTCTTGTTTATGTTTTTCTCCTTTAAAAAGGAACAACAAAAACAGTTGTGATGCTATATCTTAAAACTTCTCTGCCCTGCTTACTTGCAGGTTCTCTTCTCCTCATCTGATTCATACAGCAAATGGATTTTCTTCCACTTTTTACTTAGCAAATTATTTTTATGCCCATGTTTTAAATGATCTTTTATCACCCATAGATGGAGAGCTCGTTGAGGGTAGAAGCAAGCCATTATTCATTGTTCACAATCTTTGCTGTGTCTTGCACAATGTTGAGGCTCAGTAAATATTTGTTTTATTGCATGTAACTACATAGATATGACACACACGATGTTTATATTCCTAGAAAGTTTTTTCAAGCAGATGGTAGTTGCTCTAGGAATTTAGAAACAGTGGGAAAAGAGAACATTTCTATACCAACGCTGTCATCCTGGTATCCCTTCCTCTCAGAGGGAGTGCAAAGGAAGGAACCCAAACCCAGCAACTTCTTTTTTTTTTTTTTTTTTTTTTTTAAGATTTTATTTATTTGACAGAGAGAAACACAGCCAGAGAGGGAACACAAGCAAGGGGAGTGAGAGAGGGAGAAGCAGGCTTCCCGCCAAGCAGGGAGCCCAATTTGGGGCTCGATCCCGGGTCTCCAGGATCATGACCTGAGCCAAAGGCAGTCGCTTAACCAAATGAGCCACCCAGGTGCCCCCAAACCAGCAACTTCTACTCAGTTCTTAAAACTGCACAGAGTATCCAAAACACCCAGACAAAAATTTAATATCCTAAGACATCAATTTTCTCCTTTGAAAATGGAGATGACATTGTCTACTATATATACTATAGTTACTATTACAGAGGAATTTATTAGAAAAAAAAGGAGGAGTTAACATCTAACAGCAATTTACAAACTTTAAAATATTATACAAAGGGAAATCTTTAAAGAAACTTGGAGTTCTCACATATCCATCTGCTGAGACTTATGGGTTCATAAAGTCCGTCTCCTGTTAACAGACTTGTCTGGTGTGATATCCAACAAAGGAAGCAGTATCTCTTTCTTTTCCCTTTCTTCTTTCTTCATTTCATTGTAAATTCATGCATCATTTGTAGTGTTTTATGTATCATAAAATTTGAAAATGCATTAATTATTTTCACAATGAGACTAAGTGGGAAATTCATTCATTTTATTTAGGACTAGTGTGCTAACTTAATATCCATTATTTTTTCCTAATCAGTGTGAGTTGGAAACACCATGTTTCTTCTCCAGATTCCACTGGGTATCATTCACTACAAGACTGAATTTTATTTGAAGCTACAATATAAACCAGAATATAATGTGATTTCATATTTTTCTTTGATTTAGTTGTCAACAAAATGAAACCAATAGATGGGCAGACAAAAAAGATGAATATGTTTCAAATCAGAGAGTTCAAAACAATAAAACAAAATAAATAGCCCTTTAGAGTTAGATAATGCTATTTCTTACTAGACACTAAGGAGACTCATACCCTCAAAAAGGCAAACTCAGATACCTTAAATCGAATCTTGCCTGAGGGAAAGGCAGAGGAGAGCTTTGAAGGGAAGGCACTCTGTGTGGGAAGATATAGTGTGCAAACCTTGTCCAATTTCCTCTCTGGAAGTTTTACCTTCCACTTGGAGGAAGCTCTTAATTTTTTCTTTTTTTTTTTCTTCATTACTTCTACCAGGCAGCCATGCTCTATTTTTCTCTCTTCCCTTTCATCTTTTAGTTTTGGAATCAGGCCAGAATTTTTCAAATTTTTGAAGGTAAAAGATAGCATATGCATTTTTTGACAAAAAAAATACTCTAATGAAAAGCATACAAAGACTATTTTGCTTAACCTTCAATAAGAATACCCCTGAATTCTCACTGATATTCTTGCATATGCCTCTCTCTAGACTCCTGCTTTCACATTAAAATGTCATTCCCCCTCCTCCTAAGGTATGATAAACATCTGGAGACCAGTGGATCAAGAGTAGGCAACTGAGAGGAGAATGGTATAAAGGATATAATGTATTATTTGAATTCAGGTAATTGTGGGTTTGGGTGGTTGTTAAATTGGGTACTGTTTTGGGTGGCACCTGTAGTTAGGAGTCAATGTTAAGAGAAGGAAGGCTCAGTCCCATTTACTGGCTAGTCCTCAATTTCAAAAGCCCAGTCCACTGGGATGGGAAGTAGTGTGTGATTCCTGGAATTGGTTGTGCATTATTATCTGCGGAAGAAATCTAGAAGATAGAAGAACTAGGATAACATGAACAAATTTGGGTAAAGTGGCTGGGGTGGGAAATTTGTGGAGGGGAGTGAGGAAATCTATGAATGGAGGGATCCTGGACACCAAGGTTTTACATTACTATCGCCTGTTGTAGAGTTTATCAGTAGCTGATGCTAAACTTACAGATGTCCTGAAGTGATGGTAAAGTTCAAATAGCAAATTCAGCAAGAATGCCTGTGAAAGAAAGGGATATTTTTAAGAAATCTCATGCTTGAATCTATATTGGTAGTTCAGAGTTATTGAACCATTTTTCAGGGAATTAGGGTTTCTATGTGTTTAGTTATCTAGCCAGCTGTCTATGTGCACATATTGACAAAACAATTACCCATGTTGGCTCTATTTTTCTGAATAGACAAAGGTTCCTAAAAAAAAATAAAAATTTTAAAAAAAGCTTTCTGGGCAGGTACATTGGTAATCATGAGAAACAGGCATAAACTAAAAACTAAAATTCTGATTCTATATTTTTTAGCCTCATCTATTTGAAAGATTGTTGATAACAGATACTTTTGACTGACATTGAAATGACTCTTGTGTATTTGTTTTGATAATTACTTCAATACAGGGAACGTCTCACTAAGATTGTTCAGCCAACAAGCATGGCCTACCTCAAGAATTTTGTTAGTTTCACCTAAAGTCAGTTTTATCTCAATTCCTTTCTTATAACATGCTCACACACACACACACACACACACACATTTATTAGTATACCGATGAGTGTGAGAAATTTTATGATTTTTAGTTGTACATAATCTATAAAGTAGAAAATAAATAATTTCACATTATCATTAGATGTGTACATTAAAGCCAGAACAAAAGGAAGTGAAACACAAAGAAAGAAAGTGGGGAAAAGTGGGAAACAATTTTATGTTGCTTTTTATCTTAGATATGTTTTTAAAAATTATTTGTGAAGAATGGATTTGTTTCTATGACTATCTTTGCCATACTATATAAATAATTCTCTAATTAATGACCAACGTGAAAAAGTAATTAAAATTGCTCATTTGGATGAATTGATCTAGTTTATTAAAATAAGTCAGTCATTTCCATCAAAATAGTTAATCTGGGAGTCCTTAAATAAGTATTTTATGGATAGTTAGCTTTCATATTCAAGTCAGAAGACCATCATATATTATTTGTGGTGAAAAGCTGAATTTTTCTTTGGTCTCTCAGATTGTTTCTCTGTAGCCTGGTTAAATTAGACCATTAATTACACATATTTATGTAAAACCACTACTTATGTAAACAATGAACTATAACACAACTTAATAGACAAGAAATATTTTTTCCACAATACTTAATTAACACTTAAAAATTGAGCCTAAAACAAAAATATAGACAACATTTTTCATTTCTTCAAAGCAACATTTTACTTTAACAGGAATTCATAAGAACATCATTATTTTTCTGCTGCTCTTGTGATATTCATTTACTGTTAAAATGTAGAGCATGGAAATTGTAATAACATTTTAGTCTGATGTGTTACTCACGTTTTATATTTTATGTTAATCAGAACTGAAGTTCACACTGATGATTTCAAACTAAGTTTCAAGGCACAGAGGGCTGTATTTAGTATATTCATGTGGCTTAATAGTCTACCAAGATTCAATAAAAATATAAAAGAAATGAAGTCAGTAGAAAAAATGATTTCTACTTGCCTTGCATATAAACAAATTTTTTTTGAGAAATGTTACGGCATTAGGTAGTATTAATTAATATAATGATGATCGATGTTAATTAGCCTATGGTTCTAACACCTCAGGGCAAGACCAAATAAGCAGTTTTGTATTAAGACTATGTTATTTTAATTGGGATTATTTAAATTATTGTTAGAGAATAAGTATTTTGGCTTTCTTCTCATGTATCTTTCTGTCTTCTTCATATAATTACTCAGAGACAATAGGGGTCACATATGTGACAACAGGTTTCCAACTGATTTTTTTCTGTTTGACTCTATCTTTCCAACATTGTGTATATTTATTAATATTTGAACCTCATAAACTTCTTGAGTGTACACAGTTTTAATCTCACAGCATATGTTCTATATAGGATGGCCTTTTTGAATATATAGTAGTTTGGAATTACATGAAGTTCAGTTCAAATGGAAAACAAAAATAACTAGAAATTTGAAGTTTTGGAAATACATTTAGATTTTATCTAAAATGAATTTGTGATGCATCATCAGAAGAAAATTGTATTTTGGATACAGTTTCTTACTTTCTACCCTGTCCTCCCTTATGTGTTTCTTGGTTCTGCCTCATGGTCCTGTAACAGCTACTCTGAATAATGTTCTCTGCCTCCAAACAGAAAATATTTAAAATTTGCCTTCTTTCTACTATTATAAAAGAAGACTATCTGTAATAGAAACATGAAGTACTTCTGTGCCTAGAAGCAAATCTTGCCAACATTATGAGATCAATAGCAGAAAAACTAGAGTGGTATATGTGAATATATATCAGCTGTCAGACATATGTGTATAGAGTTAATAGGTTTAGTTTTGGGAACAAGATGATAATATTACAAAGAGATAATTTATTCAAGTGATAAAATATGGAGAAAGAGAACTGATCAAAGGAAAAATAACAAACATTACCTTGGGAGACTATATCAGTATTATAAATTGTTTTTTGTACTTTAATTTCATAAATTTGTATGTGTGTGACTACATACATATGTACATAATGGGACTCTGAACTCTGAAATCAAATGAATTTTAATAATATTCTAACATAGCTTTTCACAGGTAAAATATGCTTTCATTCATTTCTAGGCATAAGATAAAAGCAAATCATTAACTGCATTTTAGGACTGTTTTTGGATAATCAAAGCTGGGAATAGAGGGTAGAGGTAATTTTTCTTTTATTTACATAATAAATCATTTCTTTGTGGGCCTCTGTTGTTGTTTTGCTGGCTGTTTTATATAAGTCCTTGTGAGTGGGTTATGGCAATTGGGATAAGTTCTTCCCCGTGGACTTCATTACTCTGCCTACTTTGAAAGACATATGAGAGCAGAAGGTCTGTACCTATATGATAATTTCTGCCATTATAGATGTGGGTGATGAGAGGCAGAACTATGTGCTTCTGGAAGAGGCTTTAGAAAGTCCGTAGAACCATGGGTGCCTGGGTGGCTCAGTGGGTTAAAGCCTCTGTCTTCAGCTCAGGTCATGATCTCAGGGTCTTGGGATTGAGGCCCGCATCCAGCTGTCTGCTCAACAAGGAGCCTGCTTCCTCCTCTCTCTATGCCTGCCTCTCTGCCTACTTGTGATCTCTCTCTGTGTCAAATAAATAAAATCTTAAAAAAAAAAAAAAAAGAAAAGAAAGAAAGTCAGTAGAACCAATATATTACTAACTGATCTTCAAGATGGAGCTTGTCGCTAAATAATGTCCCGTCCTGGGTAAACATTGGGAAAATTCAATCATTTATCAGGGTAATTGGAATATTAAAGACGTAAGTCAGAGTTTGGAATTTTGAGAGTACAATTAAGAGATGTGTATCAAAAAAAAAAAAAAAAGAGATGTATATCATGAGAACCTAGGCTTTGAAATAAAACCCTCCACTAACTTAGAGTAATGAACAAGAAAAAAAAAAGAGTAATAAACAAGAAAAGAATTAAGATATGCCATTTCTTGGGCAAAGGCACTTCATGTGGAAAGTAAACTTTGAAAGTACAAATACAATAGAATCTTAAATATGACTACTCAGCCTTTGCGAACACAGGCAGGTGATAAAATATCTATTTTAGAGAATTCAGAATTGCTAAAACATCTTTTAAAATATAAATTAATTTAAAAAGAATGAACAATTAATATAATTTATGCCAAAAATAGGAAAGAGTGCCTTACTTATGCTTTTAGTAGTTTGCAATATTATAAGCATCAAACATTAAGTAAAAATTTTAACCATGTTAAAAATGACTATTTAAATATGATAAAATGGCATCTCTACTATTATGTTAACCCTGTGTATATGTTACTGATACTTATATGTTTCTTAAAGGGTCATTTCATGCCATTTAATGTGACACTAATCTATACCTTAATTATAAAAACAGTATTTTATCTGTCAGTGCTACATCTGGTTTTTCCCTCCTGGGAGCTCTCAGTTTCGTCGTTTAAAAATGAACCAGACCAAATTTGTCTGCTTAGTTCCTCTTGCTTAGTGGTTCTTGAAGTTTTGTCACTGGAAAGGCAACATTAGCTTCACCTAGGAACTTATTAGAAATGCACATTTTCAGCTCTATCTGAGAACTGTGAATCAGAATCCCTGGGGACCAAGTCCAAGAATAAGCCTCCCAGGCAGTTCTAACACATTCTGAGGTGTGGGAACCTCTGTTGTAGGTCAGCACATTCCCAGGTCCCAAACCATCAAAACTCAAATGGTTCCTTCACTTTCAAGGACTTGCACTGCCAACGCCTCTTCATGAATGTTCTAAATTATTAGATACTCTTTCTCGTCCTTAATATTCTTCTGTTCAAATTTTATCTGTTCTCAGTCTTATTGCTTCAAGGGTAATTCTGAAAACTGAAGCCATATTACTAAATTTATGCTTATTTATATTTGCATGTTACCCTTGTGAAAATAATTGATATTTAAATATTTAAACCCATGAATACGTATAGTAATTATATGTAGTTATTCAGCCCTAAGGGTTCTTCTCTTGAATGGTGCACTTTTTAACATCATGACATGTTTCAGATTGCTCTGTAATTATATTTTGGGCCAAATGTATGCAACCTACTCATTTGTGTACATTACCTATGTGAGTCCATGACAGATATTAATATAAGATAATTTCTTAAATCAAGTAGTTCAGTAACATGTCAAAGAATATAGGATGAATGTCATGTGTGTTCTTAGAAACTATTAAGCCTAAAATTTCAGAGGGGATAGAGGAGGCAGTATAGTTATAATAAAGTAGACACAAATATATCCTGGAAGAAAAGGCAAAGTTTTCATGAATTTTTAAAGTAAATGTAAGTCTTTATAGAAATATCAAGAGGGTGCTATGGTTTAGAACTTTCTCTCCAGCTAGGTATAATTGAATGAAAAAGTTTTAGAAGCCTTGTGGGGTTAGAGTAGATGTTCTCCAAGGCCCCCTTTCAGTTCAGACCATAGATAGAATCTCACTTCACAGAGAGGCACTGTGTTGAATGGCTAGTAGAGGCTTAAGAGGAAAGGCATTATAAAGAATTTAGTAGTTCGAAAAGAGGGGTTGAGAGCAAAACTTCAGGGAAATATCTCTTTCAGTGAAGTAAAGTAAGACCTATATTTTGTGCTTCATTACCATGGAGGAAATACTTTTGAAAAATCTCAGAAGATGCCCAAGAAGAAAGGTAGAAGAAATAAACTTCTAGATGTTTTTCCATTAAACTTTTTTTTTTTCTGTAACACGTAGCAAATCAAAACAAAGAAATTAAAGTTAGTTTTGAAACACAGAACAAAACAAAGGAAAAAAAAAGTAACTTATTGCCAAGATTCCCTCTGCCTTAGGCCCAGATGTTTCACTTTTTCTAAGATATAGGCAATGGTGTGGCCAAATGCTTAGGTTGTCACTCTTGATGAAAGTGGCTTGGTGATAAGGCACAGTCTCTCAGAAAAGCAACAGGTGCTCACAATTTCAGCTGGTGGCTCTCTCCCTTTTAAAACAGTTATAATTTAACCTGAAATCTAGCTGCTGATAAGTACGCATATGGGTAGCAATCAACTAATGAGCTACTAACTTGTTTTATTTGCTTTGGAATTAACTGAGTGTGAACAATTAGAACCAACATGTAACCTGTCACACCAACTTCTAAAAAAAGTGAGACTTATGAGGGCTTTAGGAGGATATAAGCCATATTGGATACTTTTACACTTAAAGACTGAAAAAAGTTTCAAGAACTGTTATATACAATAGTAAAGGCTGCCCAGAATGCATTTAATTAAAGGCATTGCATTACTTTTCTATTGCTGCTGTAACAAATTACCACAAACTTAGAAGCTTAAAAAACACAAATTTATTGTCATACCAATTATGGAAGGTAGACTTCTGGTGCCGGTCTCATTGAACTAAACTCAAGATGTCAGCAGGCCATCTGTCTGGAACACTTAGGGGAGAATTTGTTTCCTCGCCTTTTTCAGCTTCTAGAGGCTTTAGCAATCCTTGACTCATGGTCCTCTTCTTCATCTTTAAAGCCAGAAATGTGGCATCTCTGTCTCACTGTTCTCTGAAATCTTATTTCCTTCAACATGCCGTCTTCTGCCTCCAAATTTAAGTATCTTTGTGATTACATTGGACACATATGGATCATAGAGAATAGTCTCCCCCATCTTAGTCACATCTGCAGAATTCCCTTTTGCCATCCTACATAAAAGTAGTATATTAACAGATTTGAGGAATTAGTGTATGCACCTTTTGGAGGGATCCTTATCCTACCTACTACAAACATTGATGAAATTCCCAGAATTCTTAATCTACATTACTCCCCTAACTATCACTTACCTGAACTGGCTGCTCAAGGCTTACAAATATATTCAACCAAGAGTTGAAATGTTGAGAGATAATTTAAAAAATAATAAAGTGTCTTCCATTATTAAACAAAAGTCTTACAGATATAAAATCATTTATTTTTTATTTTTAATGGAAATATAAGTGGATGATGTTGTCTGTTAATGCTTGTTACCTATAAAATGTAAGTTGAGGAAGGCAGGATTATCAGTTGTTTTAAGAACAGACATTCACTGAGCACTGAGTAGGTAGTGGACGTTACCCTAGATGCTGGTTGTACAAAGATATGTATAAAATACCACACTGCATAGAATATGCACTGATTTTACCCAGCATACTATTAGAAGGAAACATACACAATAATAGCAGATTCTTTAGTGTTAAAAAAAGATAATTAGCAAGGTGCTCTGATTCACAACGAGGTAATTTAAATATCTTACACCTGGAATATAAGATAGGGTCTCTAATGAAGTAATATTTAAGCAAAGAAAAGTGCTAGTAGTAGAAGGTATCAAAGGCTCTGCACTGATAATGAGCTCTCTGTTTTGAGGGGAAAAGAAAGAAAACTCAGATTATTGCTATAGCTGGGACACAGAAGGAGAGAGCAGTGAAAGGTAAGATGGGTAGGTGGTCTCTTTGCAATGTTTGGATTATATCTAAATTCAAAGAATAACACTGAAATTCTTTAAAAAGGATAGAGATTGGAGCTGATTTGTATTAAAAACTATTCTAAAAATGGAGAAGAGATAATTAGGCGCTAAAACCATTAGGGGATTATTGAATTACTCAAGGTCAGAAGAACTTGGTGATTTTGGTAAATAGGGTATCCATAGAGATGGAGATATAAAGATGCCATATTTTGGAAATAGAATACTGACTTAGGACTTAGCATCAGCATTTATTCTCACATTTCTGATTTTAGCGACTTGACAGATGTTTGATTTACTCAGTTTGGGAAACTATATTCCCATTTAGAGGTTCTGGGTGATCTTAGAGCTGTATTTGCAACTTTGAGGAATCACAGACCAAGTTAAAAAATTCAAACACAAAACTTTGCACACAGTTATTGAGGGCTCACAAATTCCTTTAACACTGTCTCATTTTCTACATTCAAAAGCACTTCAGTAGAGATCTTCTGCAAATTGAATTCTCCTTTAGAGTAAACTTCTACATAAAAACACTTAAATTCTTTTGTGACCAAAACATTATTTTACTAAAACTAGGTCATCAAATTCTGTCATTCATCATCTTAGGACTACATTGTATCCCTGACGAACACACATTTTTATGTATTTGTACTTTTAGTGCTTTTTCATTTTAAAATTAGTCTCTTCCTATGACATTTCTACCTATTCAAAACCTACTCCCCAAAGTCCCTTATACAAGAAACTTTTTCTGTTTGTACGAATTAGCATTAGCTATCCTTTCACTGGTTCTGTAAGTTGTTTGTGACCTTGTACGTCTCCCCAGCTAGAATAGGCTCCCTGAGTACAGGAGTACAATCTGGCATCTTTGAGTCTCCATTATAACCAGTACAGAATAAGCCTTAATAAATACTTACTGAATTTGATGATTGAACTGAATTGATTTCTCCCAGTTTCCTATAGATGACAGTACACCTTCCAAAGACATATTCGTTAAATAGAAGATTCACCTAATAGCTTGCAGAAAGTTTTCCTCCATAAACAAAGATATGCCATATAGCATCAAATATAAATCATTGAAGAATGACCTTCAGAGGACAAAAATGATTCAGTTCATGGAAATGTGTGTTGTTGCCTTGGGCACTAAGACCATGCATCAAGCATCTAGAATTTAACCAGCCTTTTGAAGTCATGGTGATTTCTCAGTGTTTGCACTGTACTTTACTTTATGCTAAAGTCTGATTAGCACTAAACTTCCATACAAATCGCCTTATTAAGTAATTTATAGTATCAAGACTGTGAGCTATTAAACAAAATTTTGAGGAATTTTTCTGACTTTTTCATTGGTTTTATTCTCAAAGCAAAACCGATTCTGAAGTGCACTCAAGCAGTCCTGCATTTAGTGTCATTTCTTTAACTTGATCAGAGATGCTCTAATTCCTAAGCAAATGTTCTGTTGCCTGCTTTATAGTACCTCTTTGACCTTCAGCTATATGTCTCTCTGTCCATTTCTTACTTGACATTTAAAAATGTGAGCTCATAAGAAAATTTAAGGCACTCTCTTACTGTGTCTCATCTGTTTCTTTTAATTTCCCTCCCCTTGACCTTCCTGCAAGTTGACAGCAAGTTCATAACTAGGAGCGATAGACCCATTCTCTATTAGTGACTGTCTCTTCTCTACCTGTAGAGAAGATCTGACCAATTAGAAGCTGTGCATACAACCAGCATGGCCATGCCTGGGAGTCTGGCTTCACTGGGGTTAAATTAATCACAGAGGGATTAACTGAAAAGTTATTGTTCAGAGGGTACTGATCAGCTGGAGAATCGGGCTTGAAAGAAGAAGGAACTAAGTGAGCTCTGAAGGACGAAGGGACACAGAATAGGCTGTGTCGATGCTGATTTTCTGGCTGCTGCAAACAACAAGCTCTGAAGAATGGAGTCACACTGCATTCAAGACACAAAGTCTCATAGTGTGTGGATGAGGAAGAGCCAGTTGCTTTTTTACCTACTACTAGGAGAGCTTGCCAACCAAGAAAGATAAGCTACTAAAAGGAAATCAGGGTGCACTTTAGAATGAGATGGGGTTCTAGACAGCAAAAGAAATGGTATATTTTTAATACTTTTGAATATAATGAACAGTGTGGTGTATCATGTTTAGTCTTTATCTATAAAATTTGGTTTCCTTACCCTCCCACTGTTATGGGTTTATCCTCTAACAACAGTAACAGTTGCTTTTAATAGCATTTATCTTGCATGCTGTTGATGTTATCTATTTTATTTATATTAATTATATTATAATCTATTTTACCTTTTATATATATGAGAAAATATATGTTTTCTTATTCAGAGGATGAGGAAAAAACCTAGCCCTGCACTTTGTGATCAGTCATCAGGTAAACTACGTGCCTGTCAATACCAGAGTTCAGAGAGGGGGGCCATCTGAACGGGTGAGAACGAGTATCATGTTTGTAGAGCGGAAATGCCAGAAACACTTAGACCGTTTTCCAGTGATGCCACAAACCGTACACCTGTCTCTCTGCATAAGTGCGAAGTCATTTTACCTTTTAACCTCAGGTCCTATATTGCTCAAATAGGGATATTAATGTAACCATCTCATGGGATTAAATTATGTAACATGCGCTGTGATTATCACGGTGCTTGGCATATAATAGGTCTCAAAAATGTGTGCTGATATTATAAATATTAATATTAATTGTCATTAATATTATTATTAAATTTAGTATGATGTAGGTAGTAGAGTTCAACTTTAGCAGAAGTTTCCCAAGGCCTGGCTTTAAAATAGCCCCCAAATAACCCACTGAGAACACCACTGCAGTGATGGTAATTGGTAGTGTGGGAAATTGCAAACAGGAAACCTAAAGCTCATTATTGTGTGTTGTTTCTCAGTGCTGAACATTACAAATGCTGAGCTCTGTAATCTGGAATAAAGACAAATTGACCTCCAGGTTTTTATTGCAATCGTCAGTGCTGCTCAAAATATCTCCTCCATAGCAGCCACACAAAGAAATGTTCTTGTGTTTGTCGTTAAGCTGGAATAGAGAGCATTACTTCTCAGCCAACAAATTTCATGTTTTGTGAATTGTCGCCAAATATATTCAGATCCAATGGTCCAAATAGGAATTGAGAAAGGAGTTTGGTAGAGAATAAGAATGGCATCTTCTTTTTCGTTCACTGGAATGCCACAAATCAACTTCATGGGAAAAAATTGATTTTGATGAAAACCAGGAGAAATTTCATAGAAACATTTAAATACCACTTTCATTGAATTTAGAATGGGAGTTTCAAAGAAGGATTTAAAAAAATCCTTGTGAAGGAGATTGTCATTTTGGAAGCAATTATACAACAGATTTTTTTTTTTAGAAAAATTCCTTCATCTTGAAAATCTTTCAAAATGTCATGACCGCATTGGCCCTTTAACTTTATCTGGAAAAGATCTACAGGTGTCAGTCCTTGTGTTAGCTGAATTTCTTCTCTGCAGTATTAAGTATTTTATGAAGTATCTACTGAGTACATCATACTTGAAAAAGAGGAAGGATGGGGCACATAAAAGACACAGATTCTGTTTTTTAAATGACTTCCAAAAACTGTGGTATATTCTTCAGAGGTCTTCAGGTTAAGAATTCACAAAATTTATATACATCTTTCTGTTCATGGCAAAATCAATAATATGAAAATTGCATTTAACTTATTTTTTAGTTCTGTATATCAAAATAGAATAGTAATTTTTTCTGTAGTAAATCACAGCAATTTAAAAAACATTTACTCTAGCTAGTTGCTTGGCAAATTTCACTGAGGACGTTTTAGTGTTAGTATTATTTTCCTGGAAATTATTCTCGAGGAATTCTCTTATATTGCTTTTACCTCCCCAAAAAACCACAGCTAATTGAAAATTAAATTGTTTCTCTTGAAAATTAATAAAACTTTTATAGAAAAACTTGGGAGATTAATTTTCAGTTTTTCTATTATTTTACATTAAATTCCATGCTATTATTCACCCTTAAAATTATAAATTGCTTTCTGTCTTTTATTGATTATTCAATAAGTTAAACAAGGACCGACAGGGACTGTTTCTTATTATAGACAATGTAGAGAATAAAAGAGCATGTGGATTTTGATTTCTTATACATCAGAGCTTTTTCATAAGAATGAACTAACTTCTGTGTTGTCACGATGATGGTAATAAGTCTGAGTTCTAAAAGGATAATTTGCAATGCACATATTCTAAAAATATAATTTCAGTAAAAACCTTTGAAAACTCGCAGTTTCTGCAATAATGAGAATCCTTCTTTTTTTTTTTAATATTTTATTTATTTGACAGAGAGAAACACAGCCAGAGGGGGAACACAAGCAGAGGGAGTGAGAGAGGGAGAAGCAGGCTTCCTGCCAAGTAGGGAGTCCGATGTGGGGCTTGATCTCGGGTCTCTGGGATCATGACCTGAGCTGAAGGCAGTCGCTTAACCAACTGAGCCACCCAGGCGCCCCAATAATGAGAAACCTTTTAAGGACACCTGTCAGCACTTCTCAAAGCCAGGATGGGAGTATATTAAAATTTGTTCAGATACCTTTGAAATAACATGACTAAGATACTTTATAAATTCATTTCTTCTGGAATTTCTAATACCCTACATTCTTGTTCACTGATGACATGCTGAGATTCTAAGGTCTAAAAGTTGTGTCCACATAGTGCCACCAAATCAGACTGAAAGCTAATTGCAGGCAAAAACACTTGCTTAGTGTCTACAGTGACACAAATGAAGGAAACGCTCAGCATGAAAATCATCTGACCTCGACATTATCAGGAGACAGAAGATGGTATCATGTGAACTAATCCTATCCCCAACATCTTTTTGCCTTTTTCAGTACTGCTGATTTTTTTTTTCTTCTTAAGAAAGTGTTTTTCTCACTGACCTACAACAAACTATACCATCAGTTTACGTATAGGTAAACTATACCATCATTATTGTTTCTTATTCTAAAGTTTTTATATAAATTTTAATGACTTTACCTTCATAAAAACTTATCAAGCTTCTATGTGATTTTTTAAAAATTTACAAGTAACTGTGATATAGCATAATATATTATAGAGAGCATGGAGAATAGAGTTATATACATGTATGAATCTCTGCTTTACTCTTTACCAGATGTGTGGTCTTGGAAACAGCTGCTAATCTATTCTAAATCTCTGTTTTCCCCATACTAACCAATACTTAGAATTGTGGGGATTCACTAATATAAAGGAAATAAAGCATCTAGCAGAAAGTATACAGTAAACACTAAAGAAATGTTAGTTGATACTCCCTTTGCCCCATATTATAAGAAGGCAAATCTAGGCAATGGGCTTGTTGCCAGCTTTTTGCTGGATGAGATGCAGTAGTTGTGAATAAAATAGCAATTCAGTGGATCTTATATGTACTCAAGAGGCAGTTTGATCATGGAATAAGATGATGATAATGCAAAAATATAAATACCAATTATGTAAATTAAAACACAATACCTTTCTCTCATCAAATTCAGAGAAAAGTTGACTCAATGCTCTCTTGCTTTTAGGTAGGAAAGATATCCCTTTATTATTCCTTTCTGCTTTCCAGACTAAATTTGGTATATCTTGTGGTGATTTCAGAGGAATAAAAATATGACTAGGTAGAAGGAACAGGGTATAAAACACTCAGAGCATGGGTAGTTTGGGCTCCCTGACCTTCTGCTTTTGGCCTATAGGTGACTCTTGGTAAGAAGTTGTTCTTTGTCTAGAAATTTTTATTTAGAAAGGAGTCACTCACAGCCAATAATCAAATATTGTTTCATTAATTCATATGTTCATTTAATAAATATTAAGCATCAGTTCTTCAGTATGTCCTGTGCTAGAGGTAGAGATACGGTGATGAAAAATGTATATATTGATTATTCCCTCCTGACATCTACAATATGAAGAGGTAAATAAAAGATTGATGGTGGTAAAGATAAGGATGGGTTTGTGGGGACTAACATGTGGAGTCCTGGGGGCACAAGAAGTTCATCTCACTCAGACCTAGGAGGAAATCAGAGTTCAAGGGGATGAAAATACTAATGTACGGAGGAAAGGGTACTTCCAAGACAAGATATGGCCTGCTGGCTGTTGATGGAGTTTCTGAGCTTCTGCAGGGGTGAAGGAGGTGAGGGAGTTGTGAAGGATTCAGGCAACTGGGATCTGCAAACAGAAATATCTATGGAATGAAAGCTGGTGAATTCTGCAGGGAATCCATGGAGGCTGTGCTGGTCAACTGGTTCCTTCTTCAGCAGCATAAACTTCTGAGTTTGACCGCAGAATATATCTTTGTGAGCCACATTTGCTCCCATTACATGACTACTATTAACAGCCTCTGCTTTGTTTTTTTGCGATTTAGTCCTATACAATTTTATCACATTTGTAGGTTTATGTATTCACACCAGTCAAGACACTGAACAAGTTTAGCACAAGGGCCCTCATGTTGTCCTCTATAACCACACTCACCTATCTTGACACATACCCCTCTACTCTCTCTAGAAGCCACTAATTTAGCCTCCATTTCTAAAATATTGGCAGTTCAAATAAATAAATTAAAAGTTGTCTTTCAAGAATGTTATATGAGTGGAATATAGATTGTTGCATATATCTGTAGCTCTTCCATTTATATTGCTGAGTAGTACTCACAAGTTGTATAGAAATACACAACCTACCAACCTACCAAGACTGAATCATGAAGAAATAGAAAATATGAATAAATAGTAATTAAGGAGCTTGAATTTGTAATCAAATAACTCCCAACCCAGAAAAACCCAGAATCGAATGAATTCTTTCATGAATTGCCAATCTTTCTCAAACTCTTCCCTAAAAACTGAAGTGGAAGGAAGATTCCGAAACTCATTTTATGAAGCCAACATTACCCTGACACCATAGCAGATAAAGATACTAAAGGTAGAGAAAAGTATAGGCCTTATGATGAATACATATTTATTTTGGATAAAACTTAAAAAGCATTATCCTATCCTAAGTAAATAAGTGAAACAGAGAAAGATAAATATTGTGTAATATTACCTATATGTGGAATCTAAAAAGAAGCTAGAAACAGAGTAGAGTGGTGGTCACTAGATGCTGAGAGGTGGGCAAAATAGAGAGACATTGGTCAAAGGCTACAAACTTTTAGTTACAGAATGAGTAAGTTCTGGAGATCTCATGTGCATGTTTACTACAGCTAATCATACTTTAATATATGAGAGTTGAAAGTTGCTAAGTGACTATAACTTAATGTTATTGCCACACACACACAAAATGGTAATTATGCAATGTGAGAGAGGTGTTAACTAAAGGTATGGCAGTAATCATTTTACAGTATTTAAATATGTTAATTCAACAGATATACTTCAAACTTATAAATGCTATGTGTCAATTATATCTCAACACTGGAATAAAAAAGGAAAATCTGATACTTCATGTATTAAAATCCCTTGTTTTCTTCATTAATAACTCAATCAGGGAAATTAAAAGAAAATGGAATCTTGTTCAAATAATAGAGTAAAATATGTGGAAATATTTTTCTTCTTTTTTTTACATACTTCATATTTTCATTTTCCAAAAAAGAATGCTTAAATTAAGAATAAGAGTTTTGTTATTAATCCAACAGAACTTCCTGAAGATAATAGCATCTAAATATAGATAGATAAAACATTGATTCTGAATTTTTCCAAATCATACAAGATTGAAATCTAAGAAAAATATCTTGCCACAATGCTAGTGGAAATGGTTGAGAAGTCATCTGGAACATCCTATAAGTCACTATTTATTCAGATTCAGTGAAACTTATAGTTCATTTTTTTCCTTAACCCACTAAAACTAACTCATTCCTTCTATTTTTTTGGCTAACATTAGACATAATTTGAATGTCAGTCATCATTTTGTCTTCAGATTGGCTTTGCTCAGTCTACTATTGCATAGTACTCAAAGGTCACAAAAGCCATGGACACTGAAGCATGAAAAAAGGCAGAGGAAGGCTGTTATGTTTCCACTTAAAATTTCTTTATTGCTGATTCTAAGAGGGCTCACTCACTGGAATATGCTTTGTCTCAAAGAATAAAAGGATCACCTTGTCTTGACATCATGACCATTTCATCCTTTCTGCCTTACATAGGGATTCGTCAAGAGAATGCAAGATTGGCGATTGATTTTGGATTTTGTTAATTGGCACAAGTTACCACATGGATACTTGGCAGACAAAATGACTCAACAAATAAACTGGAAAGGCACTGTACAAATGTAAAAACATATCTCATACTTGGCATGTCAAATTCATCTTGTGACAAAAATATTTGCTATTAAAATCATTCATCAACATTGTGAGATAGACTTTGTGATAGTTTTCTTGCTAAAAAAGGTGAAATATATTTTTAAAATGTTTTTTAATGATAAAGATTTATGAATGGAAAAAAAAATCTTGACAGCTTACACTATTTTCAATGATACTGCCTTCAGTATATATGGAGAATGTCAGTCCCACAGAGAGGTTGGGACTGAGTTTAGTTTATGTTTTCCTCAAAAAAATTGTTGAGGACTGTGAGAAGAGTCTTGTAAATTGCATCCAGTGAAAGATTTTGTTGAATTGAGGGACTACAGCAGCTAAAGTCCTCCACAAGATGACTCCTTACTTTAAAAGATCATTTCAATATTCATAATGTGATAGCTTCTTTTTATCCAAAAGAACTCCAGTTTTATCTTTATGTACAGTAGGATTGTCACAGTATATTAAAACCCTGCCCCATATTTATGTTTAAGGAAAATAAAAGCAAACTAGTGTCAGGAACCTAGTAGCGCACATCCCTTGTATTCACTTGGATCCAGGATTGAAGTTAGTGCATGCTACTTAGGAAACATGATATTCTCTTGGTTCAAGACCAAAGAAAATATGAAATAAACTAGAGTTTATCTCTTGAAGATAGTGTTTACTTTTATTATCTCCATACTGAGTCGAGGCTTGACTTCTTGGGCTTTTGTCACTCTTCTTCCTGAACTGAAAAAGAAGCTGACTGAATTACACAAATGTAATTGGCTATATTCTCCCCTAGAGCCCTGGACATCAATTAACTATACAATAGTAACCTTGGACAAGAACCATCAGCAAACCCAGTTCTGCATGTTTTAATTAGGCCCTAAGTACTCTCCCTGCCTAAGGATGATTTCACCAGTATTCATTTGACCTCTATTCATGGGAAAATAGTCACAATTTTGAGAGATAAACACCGACATATTAGGAGTAAACTCTAAGGTATAGACTGCACTTCTGGAGTCAGGCTTAAACCAATTAGCAAACTGCATTCTCCAGGTTACGACAAATGTTCAGGACCTAACGCAGGTGAAAGAGACAAGAGTTTCCTGGGATTTCGTTTTCTCCTTTATGTGAGAGAGCTATACTATGGGATGATGTCTTTTCCTCCGGTTTCTTTTTTGCAGAAAAGGAGTCCCAGAATTATTGCAGCCATTTTTCCTGAGCAGGAAACCAACACAGAAGTCACCAGAGCCTGAAGTATTGCATAAATAGTTCAACCCTGAAGTCTGCCCTTCCTCTGGATTCCCATTAAATAAACCCAAATAGTCTCTTTTCATTTAAAAGACTTTGAAGTTTGTTGTTTGTTATTTACAGGCGTTCATTCTGATGTGTATAACTCTTTGCCCCTTCTTCAAAGTTCACTTTACCTAGTTTCCTATTAACAATTTGTAACATTTTTCACCAAGTGCTATTCTTAGCACTTTGCATAAGTGTATTAATGAACCCTGCTAACATCCTTGTGAAAGTGTTCTATCATATTCTAAAATTTGTAAGATCACAGAGAGATTAGGTCACTTGTCCAATGTCCTACAAATAGCAGTCAGAATAAAGTTTAAATCCAGGCAGTAATGCTCCAGAAGTTCCATGCTCTGCCATCATGTGATACTGTCTGATCATATGCTAAACTTCACATTAGCTCCATATAAACTCTTCTTTTTAATTTTTTTTTTGCATTTATTGTCTTAAATGTACCAAATACCAGATTTAAAATTATCCGGGCTATATCACTTATATTTTTTACCTAATGTATTTTATATGTACTGTTTTACATGTGGATGTGTAATTGTTCTTTTTTGCCCAGTTCCTTTGGAATGGGCTCTCCTTTGGAGTATTCTTATATTCTATAATGTTTTGTAAACACAAGGGATCCAGTCTGCTTATGGTATACTATCTCAGAATCATGAAAAATTTGGCTACAATAAACTTAGTCACCATACTGTAGCATACTTGAAAAATGGGCTGTTATGACAACTCTCTTCCTCACTGCCTCCCCTTGTTCTCTGTTCCTGAACTCTTTACCATCATCTAAATTCAGCCAATCTAATCATGATGATCTCTTCTTATCCATTTTGTAATAAGGCAGATTCTTCTGTTATCGCTCTGCCTCCCATACCATCTTGCCAGCCAGGTAACCTTGGTTCATTGACTCATTTTTTTTTTCCATAGATAACCAGTGTCTTTCATTACAGACTCCTTGAGTTTATAAACAATGTTCAAATCCTGTCTTAGGAAAAACTAAAAAAAAAAACCACTCTATTCTACACCAACTCCCCACTTAGCTTCTTTATACCTCACAAAGTTCTTTGAAAATGTCTTCTTTCTCATATCTTACTCCTAATTCTTCTGCTTCCAACTTAAAAGGGACTAAATTTCTGTTGCTAAAATCACTGCTATAGCCTTTTAAGTGATGGGCTCTTGTGCTTCGATTGTTACCATGAACTGCTCCCTTCTGGATTTCTCTCCTATAGCTTCAAGATTCTTGTCTTTGCTTGTTGACTTCTTACTAATATGCTCCTAGATTACTCATAGGATTCTCTTCCTACATCAGTATTTTAATTGTTGGTGTTTCTTAGTCTTGTAACTGGAGGTTTCATTTTTTCCCCTCATTCTTGTTTACTTCTGTTGTTAATTAGAAATGGAGAATTTCTATATTCTGAAGAGTAGATATTTTCTGCATGAATTCTGTCTTGCCTGATACCTGAAATTCCAACATGAGTGGTAGGTTGTCAATTAATTTATCTTTCGATAAGAATAATGGCCCTGCACAATATGGATTTCTGGGTAGTGTCTGTGAGAAAAGAGGAGACAGGAGATTGTAGAACTACGTAGTGAGGACATGAAGGTTATCTTTCACCTAGTTGGTAATTTTATTGAGTAGTTTGACTATAAACAAATCATAAATGTTCCCAACATAGATGGATCAGGCTAAGGCAACTTTTAATATCTACTTTTAGGCTAAAGCTAAGAGGAAAGTAAAAAAAAAAAAAGAATTCATTGTTTGATGTAAAGTATCTTAGTTTAAATGTGCTTTTCCTTTTTCAAAGATTTTATTTATTTATTTGATAGTGAGAAACACAACGAGAGAGATAACACAAGCAGGAGGAGTAAGAGAGGGAGAAGCAAGCTTCCCAGCGAGCAAGCCCGATGTGGGGCTTAATCCCAGGTCTCTGGGATCATGACCTGAGCCAAAGGCAGTTGCTTAACCAACTGATGCACCCAGGTGCCTCTCAAAAGGAAAAGAGCTTTAAATGTTAGGTAGGAGTTTATGTTGTTGCCTTATATTGTATTAAGTACTCTACATTTGGACTTGGGTTGTTAAAGTGATTTCATTCATGAAAGAAGAATTTTTAAAATTGTGAAGAAAGAGGGAGGAGGCAGACTAAAAGTAGGGAGTAATGAAGGAAAGAAGGAAGGAAGAAAAGAAAGAGAGAAAGAAAGAAAGAAGAAAGAGAGAAGAAAGGAAAAAAAACAAAATTATATATACAATTCAATATACTGTAATTTCAAACTTTTTGAATGATTTTATACAGAACATAGGAGATGAAAGGAGGAGAGAGAAAGGAAATTCACTGAATCTGAATGGATTTAACGAAGGGGCTCTTAATAAATGCTGCTGTAGTGTTGATGGTACAACAAGGGGAGCCCATATCACCTCTAAGTCGTGCCTTTCCCATGGCCTGTATTGTCTGACCTCGTACTACATTTAATCAAGTTTGATGGGCTGCATAGCAAAGGAAGAATTCCAGATAGTATTTGTTCTCATTCTTTTATTCCCTGGGTAGATACAGGGAAGAGGCCAGAACATGAGTTTGAGGAATGAAGAAGTTTCAGCATAATGCACTGACCTCTAGAGCAAACTCATTCCACATGAGAGTGTTCACGTTAATAAAAAGGTTAGCATCATTAATTTCAAGATCTCTTATTTTGACAGCCAAGATGAATCTGTCTTCTTAAACATTCTGTCCTTTTTCCTGGATAGAGATTATATCTACAACCATGGCAATCAGCAAATTAATATACTTTTTGAAGAAGATATATGTGATAATGACCATCAGAAAAATTGAAAAAAATATTCAGGACATTCATAACATAAATCTTTACAATGGTTTTATAAATGTTGCCAAAAACTGCTTTCAAGTCTTTTCCTATATCTATATCTACTTTTGAAGTCATTGGGAAATGAAATGATATAATCATTGTAAAGTATACAAAGTTAAAAGAATTAAGTGAAAAAAAAAGAGCTGTATTCTCTTTATGGCCCAGTCTAAATAAAATAATTCCTTCTGAATTGATTGCAACCTTGAATAAATGTGTTTTCATTCCAATGCTCTCCAGATACAGAGAAGCTAATAAACTTCTACATTGTTTAGCTAACCTAGTGGCTCTCTAAAGTTACGCTAAGCATCAAAAATAATTTTCTAAATGACTTCTTAGGGCCATAGAATTCAAGGAGTCAGCTTCCAAAGATTAGAAATAGATTGTAAAGAGGAGATAGGTTGCTAATGTCCTCTTCTTTCCTTTTATAATATGCTTCTATCTGGCTCAGTTAGAAAGTATGTGTAAACACATAAGCTAAGGTTTCTTGGAAAGATAGGCCATGAATAGTCAGATACTGAAGACATCAAGAAGAGATGAATGTATCCCAAAAGAGACTGTGTGCACTTCCTAGCATAGCATACGATCAATTCTTAAGCACTGACATATTTTCCATCATGCCTAAAGTCTAACCACATGTCAGTGTTTGCATTCTAGCTTCAGATTGTGAAGCATTTGTCCAATCGAATCAAATCTGGATTTTCTCCCACTTTCATTGCAGTCTGTCTCAATTGGCTACTCAAAGGACATTTCCAACCTCCTTCTTTTTTACCACCTCCAAAAAAGAGGATGGGAAGCCAATTAATTACTTTCAGGGAGCTTTTCTGTTATAATATCTATTTAGAACAGTTCCAGCCTGTGAGAAATAAAAACTCTGGTAACAAGAGAGCTTTAGTTCTAAAAAAAAATCCTTTCCTAATAACAAAGGATATGGTGGAGTTTCTGCTCTTTCCCATTCTTCTTGCGTTCAGAATGGGTGACATACCCAGAATTTCCACTTGCTCATATCACCATGAGGACACAGACAATTTGGGGGAAGCCAATAACCTTAGGATGGCAAAGTAGGAAGAGCCTATCTCTCTTGATGGCATGCTTGACTGCCTAAGCAGTGCCAATAAAACCTACTCCCAGATTAAGTCTGTATATAAAATAACTACTATTGTTTGAGCCACTGTACTCTGGCTTTCTGAATGTTGCAGCTCAATGTATGTCCATATGATTAAAAATTTTCTTCAAGGAAACACTTTTGGTATTTCATAAATTATAGACATAATTTGGTTTTGTTAACATACACCCCCACAATCTCTTACTGAATTGCCAAACTGATTACTTTAAAGAAGTCTAGAATATCCAAAAATGTCTATAGAAATCTCATGTTATGTAAACAAAATATTCTAACCACTTGGCATGATCTCAAAAATCTTGGTGGAGTTTTATATTTCATCTCTATTGTCTCACATATCACTTGATTTATCAACTCTTTAGCCTCGTGGTATGGGTCTATTTGTCTTCCCAGCATTCCCTATAGTGATAATGACATTATGTGATTCATGAATTGTGCCACTAGAAAAGGCATGTAGAATTCTTTAAAAAGTGACTTCATTTTGTCATGCGATAGATCATTTTAATAATTATAGTTTCATGGCTCAGCATTTGATAGACTTCTATAATTATATAGTATCAGCAACCATAGCCAACCCAGCTTTTTTCCATTGCTTTTATGCCAACTCAATGAAGCACAGCCCAATGCAGTAAAAATATAACATAAAGGTGTTATACCTGAATAGCTGGGATGTACTACCTTCTAACTGTGTGGCTTCAGATAATTTCATCACTCTCTCTTAAGCTCCATTCTCCATAAGATAGAGATAATTTTGCATATTGATTTACAAGTAAATAAGAGTTATGTAAATAATACATTGTAAAACTTGGCACCTGTTATATACTCAACATACATTAACAACTTTCTATCCTTCCCTGATATATTCATGTGTTATTATTGTTGTTGTTATGAAATGATTCAGATTTACTTCCACTGGATGCTTACTGAGGTAAAATGTATAGGTCAATTTGTATTGGTAGGAGCCAAATCCTCTACCTCTCGTGTAATAATCTATAGAGTATGAAAGTTAAAATAGAAATTGTATTTCCTGATTATATAATGATTTACATGTTGAAAGCTGACCATGTGTTTGGCATCTGTTAGGGCTATGGGTGGATTATCTTTTTAAAAACCTCTCAAAAACTGTCAGTTAGCTACCATTTTGATCATGCCTATTTACAAATGAGAGACCAAAGATTCAGAGAGTTTGAAGAACCTACTCAAAGTCCAGTAGTTCATTAGTAGTGGAATTTGGTGGGCTTCAGATTTGAATGAGATCTCCATTATTTTAAAGCCTAGTCTTAAATCTCCTTTATGCACTGCCTCAATAGAGGCAGTAGATAATCTATTATTGATCAAACAGTATAAATGGAGGAACTTTTCCCTAGTCTTCAGAAAACTTTATACATTTTTTTAACTGAAATACTCATTTTCATACTCTCTTTTCTCTCTATTCTTTTTTAAATTTTTAAAAGATTTTATTTATTTATTTGACAGAAAGAGAAATCACAGGTAGGCAGAGAGGCAGACAGAGGGAGAGGGAAGGAGGCTCCCTGCTGAGCAGAGAACCCAATGTGGGGCTTGATCCCAGGACTCTGAGATCATGACCTGAGCTGAAGGCAGAGACTTAACCCACTGAGCCACCCAGGCGTCCCTACTCTCTATTCTTTACATGGATGTGACGATCTCAAATAATGATCTGATTATAATCCATATGACACCTGGTTCAATTTATTAAAAAGTATGTTACAATATTGAAAACATGGAAATTGAGTAAAATGGTGGTTACCAAGAACTAGAGGGTGGGGAGAAAGTGAGATGTTGATCAGAGGATACAACTTCAGGTATGGAATTAGTGAGTTTTGGGGCTCTTGGGTGGCTCAGTTTGTTAATGTCTGCCTTCCACTCAGGTCATGATCCCAGATTCCTGGGATGGAGCCCTAGGTCAGGCTCCCTGCTCCGAGGGGAGTCCGCTTCCTCCTCTCTCTCTCTGCTTCTATCCCTGCTCCTGCTCTCTCACTCATGCTCTCAAATAAAAAAATAAAATCTAAAAAAAAAAAAAAAGTAGATTTGGG